>JANHAO010024556.1:0-11593 GCA_026873985.1 Saraca asoca
GACTTCATCTTAAGTATGCAATGCACAATGAAAGTAATATAAGATGAATAATCAACCTTTAATATCCAAATCCACAGAATGTATAATCATAGATGCAATAGAGCTCAATCACATTGGCTCTAGGGCACCTATCCAGACTAACACTTCTATCATATGGCTCCTACAAATTCCCTTGTGAATTTCCTTCAAGATGTAATTCGCTTCGCTTGGCCGAAGGCAACTTAGTAATGGTAGTGAAAAACCTTTCTTATATGATTGCTCCCTTCCTGAAAAAATGTTCCACTCTTTGCTTAACCTTTTTGGCTTTTTTCTTATCCTCTGGCAGCCACCCTTCTTCCAAGAAAAGCATGATTGGGGTAATCCATGATTCTTCCTGCTCCATACACATTACTTCATTTGAGTAAAGGGATTGTAATATTTCTTGTATCATAGTTTTTTTATTCAATGCTACCTTGGCACTAGCCAACTTGGTCAATGCATATACACAATCATTTTCTTTCTTAGGAATTCTTGTCAGCTTAAAATTGAATCCTTTCGATAAGTTCTTTACTATGCCAGCATATCTCACTAGTGTTAACTCTTTTTCTTCATAATCTCTTTTCAATTGGGTAATTATTAGTTAGGAATCGCTTTTGACTTTTAGTGATTGTGCTCCTATTTGTCTTGCCAATTTTAACCCAGCTATTAATGCTTCATATTCTGCATGATTATTTGTCGCTTTGAAGTCAAATTTTAGTGAGTATTCTAAAACTAAGTCTATAGGTCCTTCTAAAATCACCCGTCCCACTTCCTTTTCTATTTGATGAACCGTTTATATATAATGTTCATGTTTGACTTTCCAACTCAGTCTTTTATGTTTTTGCTAACTCTACGGCAAAGTCTACCAGTGCTTGAGCCTTCACCATCTTCCTTGCTTCATAAACGAGTCCATACTTTAATAACTCAATTGCCAATGCTACTAATTGACCTGCTAGATTAGGTTTTAATAGAATTTGTCAGATCAGAGCATCTATCTGAATGACAATTTGGTAGCTTTGAAAGTAAGGTTTTAGCTTTCTGGATGTTGATAGCAAAGTGAAGGCTAAGTTTTCTATTTTCTGGTAGCTTGTGTTAGCTCTATGCAACTGTGGTTGGTGAAGTACACTAATTTCTACTCCTTTTTTATTTATTGATTGAGCAATGAGTTTACCTCTTCAATGGTCATTGCCAGGTATATGTATAGTGTTTCTCCTATCTTCAGTTGAGTAAGTATGGGTAGTGTGGCGAGCTACTTTTTTAGCTCTTGGATTCATTTTTCACAATCATTAGTCCATTCAAAATTTTTGCAGTTTTAAGTAACTTAAAGAAAGGAACATGTTTATTAATTGGCCTAGACATGAAGCGTGTGAGAGCTGCAACCTTCCCATTAAGCATATACATTTCCTTTATGGTCGACAGGCTCCTCGTGTCAATTATAGCTTGGCATTTGGACAGGTTAGCCTCTATGCCCCACTTGGTTAGCATGAAACCAAGGAACTTTATCGCTTTTACCTTGAAAAAGTATTTCTTCGAATTTAATCTCATCTAAAATTTTTTCAAGATTTCGAATGTCTCTTCTTGATCTCGCTAATGCTACTCCAAGCTTTTTGACTTGATTATCATATCATTAACATAAATTTCCATACTTCTACCTATTTGTTTTGAAAACACCTTGTTTATCATTCTTTGATATGTTGCCCCCACATTTTTTAATCCAGACAGCATTTCTCTAAAGCAAAAAGTCCCCTGATTGGTCATGAACATTGTTTTATCTTTGTCTTTGAGGTGCATTCTTAGCTAGTTATAGCCTAAGAATGCATATCTAAAACTGAGTATTTTAAATTTTGCTATGCTATCTACCAGTTGATCAATGTTTGGGAATGGATACAAATTTTTAAGGCATGCTTTATTGAGATTTGTGAAGTCTACACACATCCTTTATCCCTCTATAACTCTTTTGACCAAGACCATATTTGCTGACCATGTGGTGTGCATGACTTCCCTTATGAATCCTGTGTTTAATAATTTTTCCACTTTTCCTTTATTACCTTTTGTCATTTAGGATTGTGTTTCTTTTTTTTTTTTCTACTACATAGACTTCACACTTAGGTCAATTGACAATCTATGACAAGCCACTCCTAGGTTGATCCCCAGCATGTTGGTAGGTGTCCAAGTAAACACTTCGACATAATCTTGCAAAAGCTTCACTAATTGATCCTGATCTACTTCCTTCAATTTAGCCCCACTTTTTGACTATCGTCTTATCGCCTTCCCCAAAAATTCAAACTGCATATCTGAACCTGACCTAATCAAAAGGGATTGTCATGTCGAGCATCAAGCAACATTTAGTTTACCATTTGACACTTGTTATTCTTTTCATTGATGATCATCGATTTCATTCTGTTAACACCTTCTTGGCTCTTTGCCAAACTCGCTATGTAACATCTTCGGAGGACTTGCTGATTGGTCAATACTTCCCCAATTCCTCCAACCATAAGGAACTTTATCAATAAATGGGAAGTGGAGACAATGACCCTAGCTTGATTAAAAGATAGCCTTCCTAGAATAGCATTATAGGTGCTATTGGCAGTGGCCACAACAAGGAAGATGACATCCAAATTTTTTTGTCATCGATCAAGTTCCCAAGGTTAACCTCAAAGTCATTGTCCTTTCCACCTAAACTTGTCCTCTTGTGAGACTAATTAAGACACCTATGTAAGGTTTATACATAATCTTAGGGATATTTAAAGCATTAACAGCATGTAGATATAAAATATCATCAGAACTTCCCTGATCAATTAGTATTCTTTTGACGATAAACTTATGTAGCAATGCTAAAATAACCATTGGGGTCATCATGATCCCAGTCAGTGTCCTCAAAATCTTGCTTTGTAAAGTAATAAACTTATATTGCTCTCTCATTTTCTTCCTCTCAACTGCCATCACCATCCTGAGGTGGCTTTTTTTGGCTTTTTTGGAAGTTCATCCCTCGACAAAACCCCCAGCAATAGTTTTCATCATCCCTAAGTCAGAGGAGGTCATCTCAATTTGTTTATTTTCTGATCAAATAGGTCACAAGGAATGATCCCCTTCTCTGTCTTCTTTTTCTCCTTCACCCATGTGGAACTTTTTGTACTTTAAATGGTGCCTTTTCCTTATGAATGCCTCTATTTGGTCTTTAAGAATAACACATTCATCTGTCTAATGCCCCATAATTCTGGTGGTACTTACAAAATTTTGACTTGTCAGTTAGGGGTAATTTTCATCATCTTTGCAAGGGTAAACTTCATTACTTTAGCAGCTCTTATATCTTACATTATGTAACTTATTGGTGTATTTAATAGCTCATAATTGTTAAGTCGTCCTGAAGGGTACCCTTTCCTACTTAGGAATTCTATCTCTGGAAGGTGGACCATAAGATTGTGTGCACTTGATCTACCATTAAGTGAGCTCCACCTTTTCCACATTAATGTATTTTTCTTAACAGGCTAAATGCTCTAAAAGGAAAATAATGGGTCGCTTAGCCAGTGGAAGGGAGAAATGACCAGAGTGCAGGCTTGAGCTGATTTGGTGCATTGCCACACCCTAGTCGAGGTCTCATATTTCCAATGCAAGAATGTTGAAGCAAGCAAAATACTCCTTGAAGGTTTCAAGACATCCTTGCAGGAAATTGACTAAGACTACTAATGTTTTCCTAGGCATTCTACTAGTTACGAAGTGCATGGAAAATGCCTCGACCAATTGGCAGAAGCTATTAATCAATTGCCTTAGCAAAATAGTAAACTAATGTAGATAGGATTTCTTAAGGGTGGTAGAAAAAACACAACACATAATGGCATTTGGAATGCCTAATAGTAACATTAAAGTGCAGAACGCTTCTAAATATTCTTGCGAATTTGACGTGCCATCATACAGGTCAATATGGTTTGAAGTGGGCTGGTAAAGAAGTAGTCATCACAGTAAAAAATAGGTGGTTCACCTCATGGTAGGGGGACAGTTACCTAGAGGTCTGGGTTAGGTCCATAATTGGATTTAATAGATTATAAGGCTTATATATGCGAGTGATATGCTATATATGGTGGCAGACATTAGTCATGTGCGGTAGTGTGATAGTGACAATGGGAATAAGGTGATTAATTGGGGTTTGAACTTGTGAGGTCTTCGAACAGAAGGGATGGTGGTTCAAGGGCAGGTGGATAAAGGTAGTCACCAATGAAGGAGCAATAGAGATAGAGACCTGCTCCTACAGAAGGGGTGTCAAACATGACTGAAGTGGTGGAGGCATAGAAATGCAATGAGGCTAGGTCAGTTAGGGGAAAAGGTGGTGAAGGTAGAGTAGGGTATATTTGAGTGCACCAAAAAGCTTCCAACTCCTATCATAACTAGCGAAAATGCTTAGCCAATGGTCATGCTTAAGCTCAGCGATAATCTTGTGAGCTTCTTCTGCCATATAGTCTCTGTGATATTCATCTCGAGTTCTTTCATGACAGTGGTGCTCGTTAGGCGATAGAGCGAGTCCATTATACCCTTTGCTTGGGCATGCCCACTCCATATTCATTCTACATGTACGGGTCCATTATGTATTTTTTTTTATTCTAAATGTTTCAACTTTTTAACAAATGTTAATTTTGGATCACATTTATTTGGTTTTTTATTCTTATACACATTGTATTTTTAATATGTAGAAAATTTGAGGAAAAAAGGGAAAATATGATAATAAAAATATTTTATTCTTAAAGTATTAATGCAGATAAAAAAAATGTCTACTTGCATGATTAGGTAATAAAGATAAATTAAAATTGAAAATGGGAGTTAAAATATAATTTAAAATTTTAATGGTAATAAAAATATAACTTAAAATTTAATATTAAAAAATATTTTTTCAATGATGAATTTAAAATTTAATAGTAAAAACATTTTTTAATGATGAAGTTAAAATATAATTTAAAATTTTAATATTAAAAGAGTATTTTTTTAATGGTGGCAACAAGATATAATTGTAATGATAAAAAAAATAATTATAATAAAAATAATAGAATAAAATAATATAAAAATAATGATAGTTAAATGGATGGGTTGGATTTCACCCTTTATGTATGGATAATGAATTGCATGACTTATGTAAAATTTTAATTAGATGATAAATGAGTAAATGGATTCTCTTGATCCACCCATTAATGACCTAATTCAAACCATCCACTTGTCAACCTTAATATTATATAATTAGACTCTTAACTTACAAAATTGACATGACTTTTTCCTGCCCTTTCCATTCTTTCAAGATAATTTGTATTTTATATATTTAAAATTGCTTTCATTTCAAATCTATCAATTATCATGTTAAAATAGTAATTGAAACCCATAATCAATCTCAATTATTCTTTACTCATGCTCCCGATTTCCTTAAATAATTACACTGAATATCTACCTTTTATTATAATTAATACAATTAATTTATTATATCAATACAATTTAAGTAAAATATTAAATCAAGATTCAAAATTTTAAAATAAAAAATTTAATCAAATAACTATTAAGTTAAATAACATTTTGCTCCTACTTGGAATCTCAAATATAAATATTTAATCAATTAACATGATTAAATATTGATACCAAAATTAAATAAATTATAAATTAAAAAATTAAATTAACATATTAATTTAGGAGTAATCGATTTCAAAGGGATAATTAAATATTAATATCAAATATTTTAAATTTTATTTAAATAATTAATTTTTGTTGAGATAAAAAAATTATATACCAAATTTGAGACAAATTTTGAAAGGACAAAATGAAAATCTACAAATAGCCTCAAATATTATTTTTTACATGTGTCAATTATTTTTTTAAGTTATAATTTATTTGACATTTTGGTATAAATTAATTTATTTTTTTAAAAAAATTTATCAACAAATTAGAATGCAATCTTTAGGCTTTGAAGTATAAATTTGTATATTTTTTAAATTTAAAAAATAATTTCATAATAAGATATTAGTTATAATTTATCCACTTTAAACTAAAACATCATTTCCATATAAAAAGGGATCTATGATTGTTAACATTGAAATTTTAGCCTTCAAAGATCTATAATCATTGATTCAAAATTTTAACTTCAAATTTGGATTAAATAATTTTTATTTCTTATTAATGCATAATTTCATCAATCAAAATTAATGCACTGTCACATCACGAAATCCAAAGGTATGATTGGCATAAATCACATTATGGTGATTTGTGAACCTATGAAAGTAACTTTACTAGAATTTCTTTAATATTTTAAAATCATAAAAATAAATGTGGAAAATGATTTTCCGCATCTTTTTAGAAAAAAATTCATAATATGCATAATGTCTACAAAAATGTTTTTTTTAATAAATAACTTTTAAAATCAAAATAAATCATTTTTATAAAATTCCTTTCATATCTGAGGACCTAATGTATAGCTGGACGAATGCTAACCATTAAAAGTAAATTACAGAAACTATGTACCTAATTCTAATCACATGCAATATCTCAAAGTATCTTATAGATATTAGTATGATTGTGACCTTTTTATGTCAAAAACCCTTACTTTAGGTTTACACTCCTAAAAAGCATAAGCTAAAACCCCTTTATGTTGAGCAATGCTCTTTGAGAGCTACTTGATTACAAATAAGGGTTGTGAAAAACAATGTAGTGATTGCTCCTTATATAAGCATGAAAAGGCAGTTGGTTGGCTGCACTGTGCACAGCTAGTTAACTTTTCATGTTTGTAATAATTAGTCAACCACTTATTAGGATTTAATTGAACAATTGGTCTGGTACTCAAGGCCCTTCATGGCTTAGAACCTTGGCCTAACTTATTGTATGGTCCTATCTTGATTTGGATTTTAAGGTATGAAATGTCATTCTATTATTTTTTATACTATATGACTCATTTTAGTCTAAGCCTATGTTTTGGGATGTTACAATTGGTCATCCATCCCGTTGATGGTGAAATCCAGTCAATAGATGTCAGTTCAATGTTACCTTAAACTACAAGCTGAAGAAGCGGGTCAATGGAGAAGAAATAGAAGAGAAAGAGGAAGAATAGCAAACACCATAAGCTTTAATCATGGTTTGGCTAAAGCCAATCGGCTCCTACGCCTACGTTGAGTTGTATTAGCTCTTTTATGGAGATTTTTTATTTGGTTCAACGGAGATACAATGCTAAGTTACAATCCCAATGAGTGTCTACATGTAGTTTTTCCACTCTCTATTTTATAGTGGCCTCCTCCACTATTTATAGAAAAAGGGAGGGTTATAAGTGTAATTTAACAGATAACAAAATGATTATTTTCATCACTTCGGGCAATAAATGCTTGGCTCTAGTAATAAATATTGGATAAATCATTGTCGGACTGTTAGGGGTTGATGTGTCAATTCTGGAGGCTGACTTATCGGTTGGGAAGATGTACCCTCAATTAATGACTAAGCTTTCATACTGGTGCTCAGCTTGCTATCATAGCGACCTGGGTCTGCATTAGATGACCTACTCATCATGGACTAATTTTGCTACTGAGTTTGCTTGGGATAAGTCTGTTGAAGGGCAGTATAGGCGTTGCATCTTGCTTAGCTAGCCGGTGTATTCCTCAGCGAGCTGGACTTCCACGTTGACCCCTTCTTGCGTCCTTCGTCTACGAGTAGCAAGCTGACATTCCGCTAAACGATCTCAATTGTCAAGTGATCTAGGCCTCCTCATTAGCTAGGTCTTGCTTTTTATTGGGCCTTGGCCAGTCCATTTCAAGTGATCCAAAAAATACTCATAACATCAAGCCCCTAACTCTCAGTTCGCTTTGTGGACTGGGAGTTCTACTCTACTGGTAAAGTCCTTGCTCGTAGTTTACAGTATTATCAAATCTTTCACCTATAATTTGCCATTTAGTCAAAAGCCTCTCTTTATAACTCATCGTGTTGTCATTTTGGTCTCAGTCTTTCACTTCATCTGTACCAGGCTATGCCCCCCATCATAGATGTCTTCCAGCTATTAGCGCAATAGTTTCACCTTATTGCGGATCACCCGGTTTGATGTTGTGGAAAACCATCCGGATTCTTTAGTGAAGTCAGGCCCATCTATATAAAGCATAGGAGGTTCCATCCCTTTTTTATAAAGCAACCAGATGAGTGCATTAAATGATTTCCTCATGTTTCTGAAGCTTTGGCCTTTGGCTTCATGCTTTGAGGTGTGTATGATCCGCTACATGAGACTGCGAAGTGTGGATGGTCCACTGCACATGGTTCTCATGGGGTATTCTTCCCTAGAAACTCTGGGAATTTGTTTGTAAACTTTATTTGGAGCTAACAAGTTTAGCTCTCCCTTTTTTGTTCTTTTGTCCTCTGGTAAGCTAACCACTCAAGTTCTAGCTACAACCAGGAGTTATAGGATGGAGGGAGAAGCTCTCGGCTTTGGATGAGGCTTGGGCAGAAGAGCTAGAACTATCCGATTTGCTTGCTGGTCTCGTGACTTGCTACGGTTAGTCCTTTCAATTAGGTTTTATCATCTTCTTGTTCGATGGTGTCGAGCATTTCTGGTCCTCCAGGTAGCTTGGTGAAGTTGAAGGATGCTTTTTTCACTTAGGAAGACTAGGGGGAATTCGTGCAGCCTCTCTACTTGCACTCGACGCTGTTCTTTTTGCTCTGATTTAAGCAAAGGTAGAGCCGGGATGGTTCTTTCCGCATATTATGGCTACACGCTTGCTGGCATTTAGCCTTCCTTTAGTTATAAGCTTGTTTTATCTTGTATTCTTGATCCTTTATGTAGTCTTACCTCGCTAAAAGAGGTTTTGTAATGAAACTTTGTCTTTCATCATTCCTTCTAGGTGCGCCATAATAGTGACTTGGCAAATCATAGTTAGCCCTGCTAGTTCTTGCAAACCATATCTTAATAAGAATTAAATAAAATAAGTGTTCATTAAGTCAATCGACTTCAATAAATGTTTACATAGCTAATGTGAAGGGACTCTAGTTAATAAATTTTGATATAAAGGATATGTGCCATATTGTATGACCAATCAATCATATTATTTTATTCTAGTCGATAATGAAGTCGGTATTAGTGTGCCTTTTGTTGACCATGAGTATAGGCACCAGGTGCTTGAGTGCATTCATTGTCATGAGTCACATACATGCATCTTAGCTCGTGCAAGAGTTTGGTATTTAAGCATTTCTTGAATGCAAGATCTTATCTGGCTACATGGAAACACCTTAGTCCACGCAAGAGTTTGGTACCAATAGCACTTCTTGGACGTGGATCGAGTTTTGCCCGCACAAGAGTTTGGTGCTAAAGGCACTTTTGGATGCGGCTCACGCAAGAGTTTGGTGCATGGCTTGCACTTCTTAAATGCAAGATTTAAGTTGTCCGTGTAGGAGTTTGGTGCTAAAGGCACTTCTTGGACATGGCTCGCACAAGAGTTTGGTGGATGGCTTGCACTTCTTGAACACGGGATTTAAGTTGTCCACTCAAGAGTTTGGTGCTTGAGGCATTTCTTGTATGTGGCTTGCGCAAGGATTTGGTGCATGGCTAGCACTCCTTGGACACGAGGTTTAAAGTCTCCCCACATAAGAGTTTGGTGCTTGAGGCACTTCTTGGGCTCGGAGTCTTAGAGTTGGTGGTCATGGCCTGTTACTCACGAGCTACAGCTTCATGAGCCACTTGGCACACTTTCACTTACTCTGCAGGTGACTCTTCGATTTCCATGGATAGGTTGTCATGATTACGCCTACCTTAGGTATGCGTGCGCTATTATTGTTAGCCGACTACTGGCATTTACTGAACCATTAGATCATGGGTAGTTGATGAGTTCTTAGATCTAATGGTGATGCTGCGTGCTTTATAAGCTGAAGGGGCTTCTATCTTCCCCCTCATTTGCCATTTGAAACTTAAAGTTCCATAGCTCCCTCTGCATGTTTCCTCTGCTAATTGCTGTAATCATGTTGCATCCTCCAGTGCCATCAGCGTCATCTCGGTTCTCGTCTATCGAAAAAGCATTCTTGTGTGCAGTCTATGACTTTTTATTTCACTCAGCTACGGTAAGTCTTCCCTCATTTCACTGTTTCTGGATTTCCTTACTTCATAATTTGTAAGGCATGTTTGTCTACCTATGTTTAGGAAATGAGGGTGCTAGATGAGATTGATTATTTGCGAATTTCTTTTCTATCTAGTTCAATTCATTTGGTTAGTTCCATTAGTAGACTCTAGGTTTTTCAGTCACCATTCAAGTCTAGTGTTTACCATTCGGATTCTATGATCCAACTATTTAGGATTTGGTCCTCTTACAATTTAAGTTGCGAATGAGTGATTCAGGTGTTCATGGCCTGCTGCATGGGAAGTAATTAGTCTCAACTTTTTTGGTAGGGTCTGCTCATAGTGACCTGATCGGTCCCCCTTTTTTCTTTTTTGTGTAGATGGGCACGGGTCATGGACATTGCTATCATCAAATTGAGGATGATAAACCCAATTCATCGAGTCGGGGTGTTCGGCTAATGCGGCATAGCCGTGAAGTAACTTTGAGGAGTGGCGAGGTCACTAGGGACTTCGCTGCTCGTTCAGATCCTTCTGGAGGCCACGAGGCTGTTATAGATTCACAACCTTTAGACCACCATGTGTTTAGCAGGCACATTTCATCAATCTGTTACCATGACCTTTTAGGCCATAGTCTGATTGTATCGAATCCCCAAGGGATGCAATCTCATGACACCCTTTTCGGATGACTATACAGCCTACCCATCTACGAGGTTCATCACTATTAGTTTCCCGCACCTTGTTCGGGGCTTAGGTTTCTAATACACCCTTTCATTATCAATTTTTTGAATAAAGTAAGACTCAATCTAGCCCAGCTCACCCCAAACTCTAACACCTAGCTCATTTCTTTAGTGCTAATCTATTTAGGCAATGGTCTCCCTCCACCGTCGGTTAAGGTTTTGTGCTACTTGTTTAGCTTTAGGTGCGCGAGCACATCAGATAAGCTTTATTACCTCACGGCTCAGCCAATGGCATGCAAGAAGACCTTGCCACAAGGAGATGCTAGGGGGAAATCTAATGTAGAACATTATAAGGTCCATTGGTTTTACATCTCGTGTCCCTCCCTGCATGATCTCAAAAACTTCAGATTTGTCTTTACTCCTGGTAAACGAGCTTAGAGTCGCAAGCTTAACAATTTATTCTCATCCGCTTTTGATTCTAACTTATTTTATCTTTTAGACGGGACTGGCAGGAAACTAACTCTATAAGCTGAAGAGCTAGAGGTTTTAGATCGATTCGCTACTTCAGACAACCTTGAGAACGACTTTTGTTTTGACGAGGACCTCCTTTGCTTTCATAAGCTCGCTCTAGCCAAAGGTAGCGAAGTTACCAGGGAGATAGGTATCCATCCAACGATCCCAGCTGCACTAGCCAATTTTTTAGATTACGATAGGATAATGGAGCTCATCCTCAGGCAACCACCATTCGATGACAAGAAAGTCTTTTCGAGCCTGATAACACAATATTTGACACATCTATTTGCCCTCATTCTTAGCATTTTAAGAGCTAAAATGTCATGTTTCCAACTGTGTTAAT
>JANHAO010024557.1:0-11591 GCA_026873985.1 Saraca asoca
CAGATAGACAAAACTGTCTCATTTAGAATGCAGAGGGGACCTAGCCAATATATTAATCCTAGGACCCTCCCATCATGGGCTTTAGAGTTAAGGCCTGCACTATAAGGCCCACACCAATCAGTAACAGATATCCTAGCCCAATATGAGTGGATCACCTTAACAGATTGATAGGCTATATTGCATCCACTTATAAATTATATATTAGTCCGTTTATTTTAACAAAATAGAAAATATAATTATTTGTAACCCATTAAAAGAATTATAAAATAATTCTTATAGAAACATGTTTTTTTTTTTTTTTATACTCTACCCCTGTGACAGTTATTTTCAAATTGGTAACTCTAGATAGAGTAAGTCTTGTTTATTAAGTCAGTTGGACTTACCCTTTCCTTTAACAATTTTTCCGGTCTTGTAGCTAAACTCACCCCAATGTGATAATTGGCATTTGAAAAATGAATTTGGCATGTGGGATCGGGCATCTTCACCTATGACTACTATAGTTAACTATAATATATATCTGCCGTGTTTATTTTACATAAATGTTTTCATGACATGTGTAGCTTAATAATTGATATTTAGCATTTAGTATTAAATTTATATTTTAACTATCTGAATTATTGTGTGCAAATCAAGTACGACGGTAATGTTTAGCTAATTCCCATCAAAGAATTTTGCAAGCTTTTGACAAAAAATAAATAAAAATAAAATAATCACAAAGCCTTGAGTTAAACTAATAAACGTTGAACTAGGTTGACGCTAAGTCTGGTGGGCATCAAGACTAGACAGTATCCACAATGATTTCGGATAAATTTATAGTTTTAAATTTAATGGGGGTATTTGTCAAATCACGAAAACTAGCTAATATATACATTGTAGCCCGTTTTAAAATTTGTAATGTTTTGTAACCTCTTGAAATTAAAAAAATATATTATTTGATATATTTTTAAGTAATTATATACCAGTTCAGAGCAGATGGTACAAAAATTGGTTTCATTTAATCAGTTTTTATTTGGAATAGATTTTTCTTATTTCTCTCTTTTTATCTTTCTTATTGCCTTGTTTAAAATTTGAAACCAATTCATTTATATTTGTCGAATTATTTTTCAAATAAAAACCAATTTTGAAGAGAAATTAAGGCAAATTAAATATAATTCAGAATTAATGAAAAATTTTATTTAGATTAACATAAGAAATTTATATTTATAAGGTTTTGGACCAATTATAAGAGTTGGCAACCATCAAATTTTAAAACTTTAAATTTTTAAATAACCACACTCGATTGTAAATATTTTAAAGAACTTCTCCACTATTTCTTCTATTAACCACATGCAGAAGCACCTGCAGGTGCCATTTTTCAATGTATTGTAAAAGCTACCATAGTTTGGTACACGAATTCATTAATTTAAAGGCAAAATATTTGCTGCAAGAGTTCTTACTAATTACAATCCAAAAAACAAAAAATGTCGTTACTTAAGCACTGTACTAAGATGCATAAAAATATTACTAAGATGAAAAAAAAAAAAATCAAATTCAAACTGATCTTCCAATCTTATAAATCCAACCAAACAGAACAGATACTTACATAAGTCTTGCTAGTGGTGTATTATTGATGTGAAAATGGTTGAAATTAATGATGGAACTATTATAATCCTCTTGAGTATGGCCACCCGTATTCTTAATGAGACTTGCTGACGACGATGAAGTTTCAGGGCTGCTCCCATCTGTATTTTTACTGAATATAGATCTTACAGTTTTTTCTGATCTTACAACTTCGTCTGCTGCAATACGAGGGATGAACAGATTTCCAGAATCACGGTTCGGGTCGATTAAGGTCACAACATAAACCCTTGTTTTTATCACATTCAATATTCATCCGAACCCCTTGAGAGTCCGGATACTGTCCCTCAACCTTAGGATTACAGAAATAACGTTTATGACAAATGACAACAAGCTTTTCACATGTATATATGCCTACGAAATTACTATAAGCACGACGATTGAAGCACCGATCTGCTACAACTTATGAACCATGGATTCTTTGTTAATAGAAAAATACTAGCATTGCACCGGTATAGGATTCTAATAATCGATGGATACTTCTCAGATAGAAGAATCAAATCTATGATTTTTTTACTTTGTTGATTTCAAATTTCAGATACACACTGATTCTTCAAAATTCGTACGAGATGTGATTTAGATTTCCTTTTCTCTAACGCAATCAGGCATTCATTTTGAACTTAAATTTTTTAAAGCAGATTGTTTTAATAAAAGAAGCAGTTGCGATACTTTCGGAATAGAGATAACAACTACTCAATTTGTGTGAACTTTTAAAATCAACTAGCATTAAACAATCAATATATCACTAAATTATCGCCTTTTTATTAATAGTGATAAATACTATTATTACTTAATGATATTTTTTTACATACTTATAGCAAATATATACTTTTAATTTTCAAATGTAATGTTTTTATATGTATTTTTTTCTTTATGTTTCCTAATTCTGTGTGTGTGTGTATATATATATCCTAAATTTTAAAAATTGTTGTATCCGTTTTTCAGTCTGGTATTTGTGCTCGGAAGGATACAGCTATTAGTCCAGGCCAAGGGAAGTTGAGGACCCCCACCCCGTAAAGGCCGTTGTAACTGTGAAAGTAGACTTCCCCTTGAATTTCTGTACGTTTTGCAATCATCAAGTAAGAAACGAAGGCACTCACGGCTCGCGCTCATGCAAATAGAACCAAGTTAATCCAGAATAGATTAATGATGTGTACTTGATGAAGTAGTCCTCGGAAAATTGTTCTCGATTCATTCTGCAAATCACAACGTTCACATTAAGCTGTTCTTCATCATTTTTTCTCTCTTTCGCCTTAAGCTTGCATATATAGTTTTCCATCATATCATTGCTCCATGTGGCGCCCATGTAATAGGTTGTACCATCCATCTCGTGAATGGCCAGCTTTCTTTTACTTGTTTTGGGCTTGGTAATTTGCCCAAAATACATGTGGAAGATATATAGATAGATCAGCTTGCTCGTCAAACAGGACGAACTTTGAAGGTTTTTCAACTAAGTAGTTTCAAGTGAAAGCTAACACATTCCCCTTTAAGATAATTGCTAAATTAATTTCTCCCGAGTAGATTCTATATCAATAGTTTTTTTGTTTTTTTTGTTTTTATTCTTCTTCTTCTCTCGTACATCCATTAACAATAAATTCAGCAAATGACAGTATTGGAACTAAAAATCAAGAGAATAAAATAAAAAAAAATATTTCTAAATAAGAATATGATAAAAGAGCAATTTTTTTATCACAACTTTAATTTAATATACAAAGAAAACACTGTACTCTATCTAATTTATAAGTTTGCTAGCTTATTTTTCTTTCCCACCGTTTCCCTTGCATTACAAAAATTGAAACTAGTTATATTTATAGATAAAACTAGACTAGTAAGATAAGAATAAAATCTTCAACTCCATCCTAACAAATCACCATTATCTTCACTAAACTTTATCTATTATATTTCAAAAAAAAAAAGACTTAAGGCTTATCCCAACAAATAAACTTTATCTTCACTAAGGTTTATTTGCTGAATTCCAAAAAATAAAGACTCAAGGCTTATTTCAAACTCTAACCTTATCTTGTTATAGTTGAGGCTTCAATTTTCACAATTTAAAACTTTAGCCTTTATCATTTTTCTTTTTTTTTAAATTTAACTTAAATTATTTTTAACAATCTCCCTTAAATTTGATTTTGAAATAACACCAAATATTATCTCTAATTTCTTAAATGTAGTCACCTTTAGTGGTTTTGTCAGAATGTTTATAACATGATCTACAGACTTACAAAATTCTATTTCAATTTTATCATTTTTTACTAACTCACGAATATAATTATACTTGATGCCAATATGCTTGCTTCTCCCATGGAAAACTGGATTTTTTACCAATGCAATAGCTCACTTAGTACCACATATAATTTTCATATGACCTATCTATTCATGTATTAATTTATCGAACATCCTACAAAGGTAAACTACTTGACATGCTGCAGAAGGTACAACCATATACTCTACTTTGACTATGGAAAGCACAATTTTGTTTGAGGACCATGGAAAAGATCCTTGTCCAAGAAAGAATGCATACCTAAAAGTGCTTTTTTGAGTTTTCACATCACCTGCCTAATCATTATCTATGTATTTCACCAAACCGAAATTATTAGAGTAAGAGTAAAAAATTCCATTATCACATGTACTACTTAATACCATAAAATTTGTTTTGCTACTTGCAAATGTGTTTGGTGAGGTTCTTCTATGAATTGACTAATAGTCTCCCCACCATAGGCGATATTTGGTTTGGTACAAGTCAGATATCTCAGACTATTAACTAAGCTTTTGAAATATGTGGGATTTATTAGTTTTTTGCTTCCTTTCTTTTCTCAACTCTAAATGTTTTGCAACTTTTCGGATAGGCTTAAGCAGCTCCATTTTTAAATGCTTCAAAATATTGTTAGTATATTTCAATTAGGAAATAAAAATGCCGTCATTAGTCTACTGCACTTCAATACCCAAAAAATAAGGCATCAATCCCATGTATGTCATCTCAAATTGGTTAGTAATTGCCTCTCTAAATTCATCAAACACCTCTTTGTAATTTCATGTAAATATCAAGTCATCAACATAAATACAAACAATAATGAGATCACCATTACATTTTCACTTGATATACAAGGTATGCTCATAAGGACATTTCTAGAAACCTTACTGTAGCAAGTATGCATCAATCCAGCTATACCAAGCACAAGATGCTTGTTTCAACCTATGCAATGCCTTCTTCAATTTGTAAACTTATTTCTCATGTCCTTTCTTCATGTAACCAGGTGGTTGCCCATCATAGACCTCTTTATCAAGGAAGCCATTCAGAAATGTTGATTTCACATCCATCTGATAAATTTTTCATTAGTATTAAGCTATAAGTGCCACAGGTATTCTAAATAGAGTCCATTCTGGCAACTCATGCAAATACTTCAAAGTAGTCAATTCTAGGCTGTTGTCTATAGCCTTTTTATAACCAATCTTGCCTTCAAATAATCCATTTGACTGTCAAGCTTGTACTTTGTCTTGTACACTCATTTGACTCCAATAGGTTTCTTCCTATGTAGTAAAGTAGTTAGATCCCATGTGTCATTTTTCTCTATTGAATGAATCTCATCATGCATTGCTTGAATCCATTTTTCATTAGTTATTACATCTTCATAAAAAATTATGTCACAATCTACAAATAGGCAAAAGTTCACAACAGTTCATTAATGAATATATCTTCATTATCATTATCATATGTAACCACATTGTCTTACAATTGAGTTAGCATCACTTGTGTTTGTTGAAGACGCTTTAATGTCTCCAAAACTACTGTTGGTAGAGAAAAGCCTATAGGGAATGAATTGTCAGGTGAAAATCTTTCTATTTCCATTGACTTTGGTTCATCTTCTATGATAACTCCTTATTGTTATTCATCTCTTTGATTCCATGCCCATGCTTAATCTTGAATGAACTAGACATCTCTGTTCATAGTCACTTTTTTTTGTTACAAGATTGTATAATTTGTAACCCTTAGTTACTTTACTATAGCCAATGAAAATGTACTTTTGACTTTTGCCATCCAATTTCTTTTTTCGCTCAATGGGAATATGTGGATATGCAAGATACCCAAATACATGCAAGAAAGAGACTTCTGGCTTGTTATTGCTCCAAGCTTTTTCTGGGGCTCATCTAAAAATACTTTTTGTGAGACACTTGTTTAATAAAAATATAGCATAGGCAATAGCTTTCACCCAAAAAAGCTTTGGCAAAGTTTTAGCTTTCAATAAACTCCTGCCCTTTTCAAAAATTATTCTATTTCTTCTTTCAACTATGTCATTTTGCTAAGGTGTATAATTGGCTGTCAACTGACATTGGATCCCTCAGCTTTTGTAAAAATTTGTAAAATCATTTAAAGTGAACTCTCCTCTTCTATCGAATCTCAAGGTTTTTACATATTAACCACTTTATTTTTCTACAAAAGTCTTAAATTATTTAAATTTCTCAAAGGCCTATGATTTTTCTTTGAGAAAATATACCCAAGTTTTTCTTGTAAAATCATCCACAAAGATTAAAATATACTTTTTGTGTCTAAGTGATTCTACCTCAATTGGGCCATAAATGTCTGTATGCTCTAACTCTAAAAATTGCCTGGCCCTTCTAGTTTTTCTAACTAGAAAGGAGTCTCCATGTTGTTTTCTAAGAATACACCTTATACACTATCAATTGGGACTTTAGTTATAGGTAAGCCTATTACCATCTTTTTCTAAGTCAATAGTTTCAGCCTATGGAAGTTTATTTGACCATATAGAAGATGCCATAACCATTGTTCATCTTTCAAAATTATTGAAAAATTCATCAATATTCCTGTTTGCAAGGTGAGCGAAAATATACAATTCTTTGTCATCTGCACTATTGTAATCATTTTGCCATTTTTACCTTTGATTGTGCACACTCCATTTTGGATATCAATTTTATGTCCTTTTTTAGAAAGTTAGCTAATAGTCAATAAGTTCCAATAATAAAGACCGAGTACAAAATAAATATTAGCAATAGTAATATTGAAAGATTCTAAAAGTGTAACTAAATATCTCTAACAAATACTATGATTAATTATTAATTTATAATTGATTATTAAAAATTCTAATTATTATATTAAATAAGTGCTTAGTTTTTAAAGTTCTGTTAAAAATTAACAAAGAGAATAGCATTTTCACTTTAATTCAAAATTTTAGAAATAAGCGGATGATTTTATAATTCAAAAAAGGTAAGGTGGTATATGAGAATACCGTAAGGAATAAAGTAGATTTGGATCGATCTTCTGGTGCTGGGATGCGGACTAACGTGCTAGAGAATCACATTCGCTTAGAAAATCATTTGAGTGACTTTATTAAAGAGAAGGGTGGTTCTCTGGGTTCAATTCCCAGCTACTGGCATCCGATGAAAGCGGCCGAACCAGAGGACTAGGAGTAAAGTGAGGCACAAAAATAAATAATTAAAAATAAAAAATATATTTATTATTATAATGGATATATAATTATAAATTTGAATATATCTCAAATTTTAAATACTATAGTTTTAAAATATCTCTATATATATATATACTCGATAATTTTTTTATGATATTTTTTATCTTAAATTTGATGCACAATAAATTATTATCAATGTGTTAAAAATATTTTTCTATATAATAAGTAGCCGTTTTTTTTATACATCTTCCATTTGATTGCCAATTGATTCTTTATAATTTTAATTGCAGAAAATGTTTTTTTTTTTACCGTTGTTAAAATTAAAATTACGTAGTCATTAAGACTTTTTATTTAAAGAGAATAGAAACCTGCAAAATTAATCTTACTTATCTTATTACTTTTTGTGATAGTTTAGTATTTTTTTTTTAATGAGTATAACAAGGTACAAAGACTAAAAAAAGACATACCAAATCTAATTAAAAATAATAAAGTGCCGTGATTTGTGATCAATTTTTAATTTCCAATATAATAATTAAAAAAATCACTACTATGAACTTTAATATTTTAATGAGCATAAGATTTAAAAATCAATGAAAATATTTTAAATCATACACATATAATAGTGGGTTTTTAAGAAGTTTAGTGAAACAAAAATCAACACGTCTACCTGAAATACATGTGGCTCTGTCATTGTGGAAACCAAGTCAGTACATTTATGCCAGAGAAAATTTAAGTAGGAATTAGCATTTAAAGCCAATAAAAATAAATCTATAAGAATTATTACATCACCGTTTATGAAAAGACTTATTTGGAAGATTGGAGAAGGTGGCGAACAAACTAAACGTAGTACGCAGAGCATGATAAAACAATGATCTAGAGGAGTAGACATTAGGCATTGCATAAACAACTTGTGGCAAAGGGAAAAAAAATATCAATTGCCAATGAATTCGAATTAAAATTTGTGCTATCATATATAACGTCTTTAAAGGTAACTATCATGGCTCTTCACACATGGATATGGATATCCTCTAAAATTGAGGATACAAATTTAGGAAAGGATTAAAGACATAATTTTTTTGTATTAAAATGGTGGGTTATAGCCAAAAAAAAATATTACTTAGAATGAAATTATATCTTACCTGTCATAAATTTATTTTCCCAATTATTTAAAGAAATTAAAGGGATCTAAATACCCCTACACATACGTATTTTAAAGATTTTTTTTATCTTTGAATCTACACCTTTATATAAAAATTAACATTTTTTATTTTGAAACTCTTTTGTTGAAATGGTTGATGGATATGAGTTGTGTGTGGTGGCAAAATGCCCTATACAAGGAGCATAGTCAATAGTGTGTTATAAAAGTTTGAACTCACTTCAAAGCTCAAGTAAGTTCTGACAGTAAAGCTTCAGTAAAAAGAATGAGTGTATGAGTTGTTAAGCTACATGGTGATCTTTTATAGACATTGATCACATCCTTAGTCATACTTCTAAACAAAGAACGAATAGTCAGTGACATATTATGGGTGTAAGCGAGATTCTTGTCTTGCATAGTTGGGAAATACAATCATGTCATTCATATATGGTTTTGAGCATGTCAATTTATTATGGATCTCTAGTGGAGTGTTTCTGTTAAACATGGACCTATTTGCCATCCTTTAATCAAGTCAATCAACTTGTTATCAATTTGGGCTCTTATCAATCAACAATAATTCTATGTAACCTCGAATTGTTGCTTCTAAGTAGCTCACTCTTGTATGGGCTTTAGATCGTATCACGTTCTTTTATATTGACAAAAAAAATCAAAATAAAGTTGAAGATTAACACTAAATTAAAGGATATTGAAGTAATTCAAACTGAAAAGATGATATATCATGAAAATTGGTCAACCCTCTGATTATAGGATCAGCCTCCCTCTTCTGTCTCTACCGCGTTGCCACCATTAACAATTTCCATCTCTTATAAAATAAGCCTAGAAACCCCATCCGATACGCCGTGGCCTTTGATCTTCTTTTTCATAATTCCTGCAATCCTTATAAAGATGATAATGGGCACAGCTTCTTATTAGCAGAAGCTCCCTTTCGTGATCCATGGAAGCTAGAATATTATGAATATAAATTTAATAATCCAATAATACTAAGACACATCTCACCTAATGACAGTTCTCTTGTTGTCCTATGTTCTGTCTATGAACGTAAAGCCATTAATTAGCAAATAAAACTGAAAGACCATTTTGCCTTTTTGATCGTTTATAAATAAAAAGGTATTATTTATAATTTTTTATATTCTTGTTATATATACTTAAAGTTTGATATAATTGTAAATTTTTAGAAAAAATTACAAGATTTTATATAAAAATCACACATTTTATAATTTTTATATTAAATTTTTATAAACTCTTACAAAATTTTTAAATACATGCTAAATGATTACTCAACATATTTACCTCCACGCAAGAGAAAGGGAGTAATAATTTTATGGATTCGAGTTCATGTTAATTATCATAGATCTCATACATGTTAATTTTTTAAGACCAAGCTTTAATGAAAGGAAACGATATTTTGCATTTTCCTATAAAAATAACATTTGATTTAACTATAATCATGACATCTTCAATTATAAGATTCTAAAAAACTGACACATATGATATTCATAATAATTAGCATGAAATCAAATCTATAAGACTATCACTCCAAAAAAGGTTGTATGATTGAAAATGCAAACAACATTTTTCTCAAAAATATGGAAGTAATTTTCCACCATCATATGTTTTGCTAATTTTATTTTATAATATACTTTGCAAGGGCTAATTCTTTTTCATGAATTGATGAAATTTATAGTTTTTAAGCTTAAGAAATATAAAATATAACTATCAAATTTTAAAACTTCATATTTTTAAATAACATCATTAGTTTTTAACCTTTTTGAAAAGGTTCTTCACTACTTCTCATATTAACTGGAGACACACTTATGCATGTCATTTTATACATATTGTAATAGAAAAATGAATTGCCACATGTGAAATCATTAATTTAGGTTTCTTTGGTACATCATATAAGATTTGATAATGTAGGATAAAA
The DNA here is from genome assembly GCA_026873985.1 of Saraca asoca. Taxonomy (NCBI): domain Eukaryota; kingdom Viridiplantae; phylum Streptophyta; class Magnoliopsida; order Fabales; family Fabaceae; genus Saraca; species Saraca asoca. The sequence goes on from JANHAO010024557.1 coordinate 10,124, forward strand.
TATACAATTAAAATTTTTCATATATTGGAATCATATATTTTATAATAATATAACTTTATACGATCTCTTTCTTATATATAAAATACTCTATACATCATTTGGGGTAAAAAATAAGATCTGATAAGTAAAATTTTTATAAAAAATAATAAAATAAGAAAAAATATTTTTACTCTATCAACTCTTTCCCTATCCATTATCAACAATCCACCACTACTACTGCCAATGTAATGACAATTGCTACTATCATTGCCTACAATGTGGCAGTAGTCACAATCTACCTAAGATTTCATAATATAGGATAAGATATACAATCAAGTTTTATCATATGTTTGAATCATAAACTATATAATTTAACTTTATACAATCTCTTTATCTTATATATATATATAATATCAAATAATACTATATACCATTTAGGATGAAGGATAAGACCTAATAAACAAAATTTAAGTTAAAAAATAATAAAATGAGAAAAAATTATTTTTATTCAACTAATTTCTTCCCTACTCATTACTAATTATCCACCACTATTGTCACAAATGGAGGGGCCACCACTAATGTTGTCGCCACTGCCACCGATGCTGCGATAATTGCTAGAATCTCAGCCTCCAATTTGGTGTTATTGGTAGCAATTGCTATCTACATTAGATTTGATAGTATATGATAAGTCATACAATCAAGTTTTATCATATATTTGAATCATAAATTATATAATATCACCTTATATGATCTACCTTTCTTATATATAAAATATCGTATAATGCTATATACCATTTAGGGTTAAAGATAAAATCCGATACACAAAATTTATATTAAAAAAATAATAAAATAAGAAAAAAAAAACATTTTTACTCCATTAATTCCTTCCCCACTCATTACCAACCATCCACCACTACTACCACTAATGCAAGGGCCCTCACCAATAACCACTACTACCATCGCCTCCAATATGGCAATGATGGCAAGGGTCGCTGTCTATATAAAATTTGATAGTCTATGATAAGTTATATAATAAAATTTTATCATATGTTTGAATCATAAATTATTTAGTATAACCTTATACAATCTCTTTCTTATATATGAAATATCTTATAATGCTATATACCGTTTAGGGTGAAGAATAGGACTCAATTAACAAAATTTATATTAAAAATAATAAAAATAAGAAAAAGAATATTTTTATTTAATTAATTCCTTTCCTACTCATTACTAACCATCCACCTATTGCCACCAATGCATGGGTCGTGTCACACCCCAACTCCGGGTACATGATCTGCATAGAAACTTACCTAGGGGTAACTCCCTATAAACCTAAATCATACACTTGGACTTTAGGTAAACTATACTTGCCTATATGGAAAGTGAACTGATAATCACTGATGCGAGCTTGTCGAGGCTGCCAAATTAGTAATTTATAAACTGGAGTTACCTAAACTAATTTGTAGCATAGGCAACCCAGGTCAAACCC
>JANHAO010024558.1:0-11592 GCA_026873985.1 Saraca asoca
CCATATTCATAAGTATCTAGTTTATTCTTTTTATAATAGCATTCTATTCCAGTGTCCTAAGCATAGTATAATTGGTTTCAAATCTATATTGTTGTAGGTATTTAGTAAATGGACTAGGGTTTCCCCTAGTTTCATTATATCTACCTAATACTCACCACCTATATCTAAATTGACACATTTAATCCTTTTCCCAATTTGATCTCAACTACAACCTTGAATTTCTTGAAAGCATTTAATGATTCATATTTTCTCACTGAGTAGCACTACCCATCCAAATATGGAATAATTATCAATAAAGGTCATGAAGTATTTAAAATCACCTATCACACTAAGTGTGATGGGCCCATTAATGTTAGTGTGGATTAACTTGAAAACATCCTATTTTTTGCCTTTTTTTTACTCTTCTTAGCTCTAGCAAGGAGTTTTCCTTTCATGTAATCTAAATATGTGCCAAAATCTAAGAAATGCAAATTATGAAAAACTCCCTCTTTTATTAGTCTCTGTATCCTCTCCCTAGATATGTACCCTAGGAATTTATACCACAACATGAAGAATCTCTCATTAATTCTACCCCTTTTTTATTAGTAACAGTATTAATTGAATTAAAAAAACTAGGGTCCAAGTTATTTTGTATCCATCACACAACAAATCAGAACCAACAATAGAGGAATTATAAAGGAATTGAAACTTTCCATTACCAAAATGACAAAAATATCCATTATGGTCTAAAGCAACAATAGAAATTAAACACCTTCTCATGAAAGATATATAAACGAAGCTTTTTAATTCTGAAATATGACTAGAAGATAAAACTAAAGAGATAGCTCCAATTTGCTCTAATTGCACTTTGTCGCCATATCCAAGCCTAAATATTTTCATCATTTGGTTTCCTCAGATTTTTGAGTGCTTGCAAAGAATTTGTTATATGAATTATAGCTCCAATGTCCAACCAACAAGTGTTTGAAGATGCATTAACTGTATTAAATTCAAAACATGCTAAAGCCAGAAGAGTCCCTTTCTTTTTCCTTTTAAGCCATTTCCTATACTTGAAGCAGTCTGACCTTTTATTGATGATTGTCAAAATCGATAAAGATAATGTTAAACTACCTTGGCTTATAGCAAAGGTGAGTCCAAGTTAAACCACAAAGATAGGTAATTAATTTCAATGTGCTCATAGTAGGAAATAGGGGGTTGGATATTAACGAATTAGAAATAAAAACTAAATAAATAATGTAAACATAAGCAATCGGAAGTTAAAAGAATGAGAAATCTAATGGAGAAAAGCTTTGATCCAAAGGACTCTTGCAATCAATTCTGTGATTGATCATTGATACAATTATTTCATTCCCTCATTGACTGCTTAGCCAAGAATATAATTAACTCTAGTACCTAATTCTTTATTATTATTTTCTTCTTGAATTGGCCAACCAAGCCTAGAACCCGATTAACCCTTATTGTTAAATCAATTGAAGCTTAGCACCTTAACCTATTGACCAATAGCATTAAGATGTAAAAACACCAAGACTAATTAATCAATTTACCCATAACAAACTAATTAATTACCCCTAATTCCCTAAGATAATTGATTTACCTCAGTGAGCAAATCAAAATCATATTGCTACTCCAACAAAACAACCATAAACAAACAAAGTACTTATAGAAATTGAGCTAACAATAAATTATATTGAATAATTAATTAATTGTCCACTTTAATCAATCATCCATAGCAATTATCAGTATTAAAATAAAGAATCAAGAAAATCAAATTAGGAACAAATAAACATTTGAAGCAAGTCTGATAATTAATAAGAGAATCGCTGCAAAATTTCCTTTGGACTAAAATAGGAGTTTAGCTACTTATTAATCTAAAAATAAAAGCAAAAATAAAGAAAAAGAACAAAAATGAAATGAATCTAAAAGCTATTATAATTGTGGCTCAGTTGGCTTTTTATACAGCTCGCTGCATTGCATCTACTTAAGCTGCTGATTAGGGTTGAAATGAAGCTTAATTGGACGTAGATCCCTTCATATAAAATTTAGCTTTATCTCTTATGAGTCTAATGGCTTTAACCTTGCAAAAAAAATTGATTTCTAGCTCAGCTTATAGGTCAAAAACTGAAATAGCTTTTTCAGAGCAGTCTAACTTGTAATAGAATTAAATACTTAAGTCCACAACCTTGTAACTAGCAAAAAATGGTGTACTTTAACCTCAAGCCCTTCATGAAAGTTGTGGGAATGGATCTCATATATCCTATGGGCTTAGGTTTGTACCAAAATGATGGATGGAGCTCCACTTATGATGAAAATACCAAAATTGATTTTGGGTCATAGAACAACATTCAGTTTCAGTTTCTAGGCTTCATTTGACCTCCAAAACAGTTGAATTAGGTTGTGGACTCTTCATGATATTTTTAGATCATTTTTTTATCTTTCTAAAAACATAAGACTGACACAAAATTGAAATCCAGAACTTAGGATACACCTAAAAACCTAAAATAGTCTGAAATAGTGCCAATTTAGCAAATTAATTCAATTAAGCACAAAAACTTAGCAAACCATAAAATCAATCGTAAGTATCCAATTAAGCATATAAATATGATAAAAGATTAAGTGTAGAAGAGATATAAAATATATATAAATTATGTTCATCAAATTCTCCCACACTTAGCTGTTACACGTCCTCAAGGAATACCCCAAAACAAAACTAAGCTAGACTCAAAAGAAATACTCAAACACTAAACTTTTCTACAATGATGAGAATGAAAAACCAAAAGCAAGGAAACAACCAAAATTTAAGGGACATAGCATCTCATGAAGCACATTCTTGGCAACTAAAAACTTAAAATCAACTAGTAAAGCAATTTTATTTAAAAAGCAAGTAGATCAACTTGGTTGACCTTCACAAGGTAAGTTTTCCATGCAACTCTCTTTGTGTTTAAGATAGGAACGTGTTTAACTCAATTTTAATCCATGAAAATGTACTACCATAAGCTTGCTTATCATTTAATCCCCACCACTCAAATCACATGCATAGTACAAATCAAATGGATTTCACAAGAGTTGTAATATGGCCAATGGAAAAGGGAAGGAAAGGAATGATAAAGATATGAAAATGAAAAACCAAAAAAACTAATAGAACATTGTGAAATAGATTCAAACAAGTAAATGAGCAATTATGATTAGAATATATATCACAAATTTTCACATTTTTCAACTTCTTTTTTTCTCTTTTCTTTTCTTCACTTTTTAATTATTTTATTTTAAACTCTTTCTTTTTGAAATTTTCTTTTTCTTTTAAATTCAAATTTTCTTTTCTTTCTCTTTAATTTCATTAAGCATTTTTTCATTTTTTTTCTTTCTTTTGCATTTGTTTCTTCTTTTCTTTTCTTGACAATTGAAGTGAATCACAATCACCAAACAATTAGTATACCCCCACACTTGTTCAAGAACATATCCTACTAATGAATTTAATGCTTTACTAATCTTTAAGATTAAGAAAAGGTAAAGACATTTAAGGCTTAGCTTTCTAATGGATTATATAACAAGATCAGTTAAACTCAAAGGGACTCAATAATCGTATATTGTAAGGCAATCTAAAAGGGCAAAAGTGGCTCAATCAAATAATGCCTTAATCATATTCATGCATACACATGCCAATGTAACCTCAAAAAGATTCAAAAAAAGTTTTAGAGCAACAATTTCATAAAAGAAAATCACATATAAGAAAGAAAAAAAACCTAATAAAAATAATAAAAAATGGCTCAAAATCTCATAGACTATATATCTACCAAAAATCAATCTACAGGCATTTCAAACCTTATCACTATACTAATCACATTCAAGAATCAAGAGGCAAGAAAATTTATTTAATCATATTATACAACTATCAAAATCAATTGCAACCTACTCAAGGCCTAATCAAACTCATCATCAATGAAAAGAATAACTAAAACAACAAAGTAAACAAATTTTTTTCACACAAACAAAGCAAATCTAAAATATCCCTCTTATTAACATAATTAAAATAAATGAGGTAGGGAAGAGAGAGAAAATGCTTAGGTTTCCTCCCAAGAAGCATGTTTGTTTAACATTATTGGCTCCACAATCCATTAGTTCTTTTCAACCAGGATTATGAACTCTTGGGGCCACAAAATTTACTTGCCACACATAAGCTCTAAAACTCACCTTCAATCACCTGAAATTCTTACTACTTGATGAAACTAGTTTTGCTATGATAATTAATTCAAGAATACTAACATCATGCACTAAAGGGTTAGTAGCATCAATAAAATACATAGAATAATCATCAAAAGGGTATTCGTTAGCATTATTAAAGATAACTATAAAGTATTGCCATCAAACTCTATAGTAAGAAAGCTAGCATGCATATAAATTTTCATTCTTGATGCCTTTATGAAAGGTCTTCCTAGAATGATAGGAGCTGTGTTGGTTAAAGGATTATCTGACATTTTCAAAATATAAAGATTTGTAAGGAAGATGAAAGCATTCACTCACACTAACACATCCTTAAGCACTTCTATAAGAATCACATTAGACCTATTTGTTAATTGGATCATAACATATATTTTCCTTAAAGGTCCCAATTTTAAAGATGTATAAATAGAATAAGGCTTGACATTTATAGATGAAACCTAAGTCTAGTATGGCATGTGTAAAGTAATTCTGACCAATTGAACATGGAATAGTGAATGAACCTGGATCATTGCATTTTTGTGGCAGCTTCTTTTGGATTACAACAGATACATTCTCCCCCATTCTAGTTTTCTCATTGCCTTTTAATTTTTTCCTGGTGGTGCATAGCTCCTTAAGAAACTTTGCATGTCGAGGAATATGTTTGATCACACCCATTTTTTGTATGTTTACTTCTATTTTTTTGAAAGTTTTCAAGATGTTTTTCTTATGGTCTTCTTTGCTATACTTTACCAATCTGCTTAGGAAGGGAGGGTGGGAAAATTACAACTGATTGTGAACCACATTTTTGTTTAACAAGTTCTGTCTACATGTTTTGTAATTTTTTTCTACTTGTTTAACTCTAGCCTCTACTTCTTTGTCACTTCTTTGCAGCATTGCATTAACATTCTTTCTAGGGTCTTGAACTATATAGCAAGGTAATCTGCATGTAACTTATGTTTCTAGATTTGTCATTTTGGTCTTTAGAGTTTGAAATCTAGTGTTTATGTCCTGCTTTGATTGTTATATGTTAACTATAATCTCTTGTTCGAACTGCGAGTTATTCTAAGCCATATTTTTAATTAGTTCTTTTAAGGCTTTTGTGGAAGATGAATTTTATGGCTGCATGGCCTAGTTCTACTATATTTGGTTTTGCTACAAGGTTTGATATGGCTACATGATCTAAAAAGAATTCTATTGCCCAACCTAATTTTCGTATCTCATATTAGGATGATCTCTCCAGCTAGGATTATATATATTGGAGTATGGATTATATGCCTACTAGGTCTAAGTTTGAAATCCTCTGTTATTTTTTAGGAATCTATTATTTTCTAGAAACTTACCCATTGCATGAACTTGTTGGACAGAATCAGTCTTCTAGAAAAAGGGAGGACATGTCTCAGTGATATGTCTAGGGATTAAGCATATTCCATAAACTATTGTTGTTTGTCTTTGCCCTATGGTCTATTGTATATGTTAAAACATTAAAGTGAGATTTGTCATTTGTCTATCCAATTTAGAAGTGTGCACCTCATTGACCCTCTTTCCTACATAATCTTATTTGCTTCCAAATTATTTTGAATTTGTAGCCACATTTGATATCAAAATTCTTGCATCATTTAGAGTTTTGTCCACTAATGCACCTCCACTTGTAGTATCTTTCATATTTCTATCCATATGAAGGAAGCCTTCATAAAAGTACTAGATCAAAAGTTGATCACTAATCAAGTAATATGGATAGCTAGCACACAGCTTTTTGAATCTCTCCTAGTACTCATCAAAGTCTGTCCATCAAGCTCTCTAATACTACAAATTTCTTTCCTTATGTTGGCAGCTCTAGAAGTAAAGAAATATTTCTCTAAAAAGAATCTAGTCATCTCAGGCCATATACTGATGGAGCAAAAAGGAAGGTAATAAAGTCAATCCTTAACTGAATCAGCTAGTGAGAAGGGAAAGGCTTTTAGCTTAATCTATTCCTTTGAAATTCCCTGAGGCTTCATGATTATGTAGACCACATGAAATTCCTTCAGATGCTTGTGAGGATCTTCTTCAACCAGACCATGAAATGTAGGCAACAAGTGTATTAGTCTAGATTTTAGCTCAAATATTGCATTAGTCTTAGGATAGTTTATGCACAGTGGCTATTGGTCAAGGTCTGAGCAGCTAACTCCTTCAAGGTCCTTTGATTGAATGTCATATTTTTTGAGCTTGAATAAAAGGATGAACTTTCAAAGAACATGTTTACTGTAATGCTTAAACTAGAGGAGGAAGATGATGAAGCTAAAGCTAATATAAAATCCTAAAATGGTCTAGATTAGTGTATGTTCTCCCTTCTCGAATTTTGCAAAATTCTTTCAATTTTTGGATCATATATTAGCTTAAAATAATGGGAGGATCAAGTCATGCATAAAAAGACTTAGCAGGAAATATAAAACCAAAAGAACTAAAATAGAAAAATTAGCAAAATAGTCATACCAAATGATGGAATTTAGGAAAAATAGGCCGGCTTTGTGATAAAGCACAATTCTTAATTAGAAGAGTGAAACTCAGCAATCTGCTAAATTTAAGCTTCTAATTTCATAGAAATTTTTTTTCACCAGACCCTACTGGAAAAATCTGAAAGTTAAGGAAATTATACAAATACAAGGGTGAAAGCACAGGAAAATAAACATAATTTAAAGTCTAATACTAAGACTATTTAAAACTGAAAATACACAAAAATTAATCAATCAATCCCTTGTAACGATGTCAAAATTTGATGGTTATCAAGATCAACAAAGATAATGGTGAACTACCTTGGCTTATAATAAGGGTGAGTCCAAGTCGAACCATAAATATTGGTAATCTAATGAAGGAACTAGAATTAAAAGGAATAAGAACTAATTAGAAATAAGGACTAAACAAACAGTGTAAACATAAGCAACTAGAATTAAAAGGAATAGGAAATCTAATGAAGGAAAGATTTAATCCAAAGGACTCTTGCAATCAATTTTATGACTGATCATTGACACAATTATTTCATTCCCTTATTGACTACTTAGCCAAAAATATAATTAACCCTAGTACCTAATTAATTTTTGTTATTTTCTTCTTAAATTGGCCAACCAAACCCAGCACCTAATTGACCTTATTGCTAAATCAGTTGAAGCTTTGCACCTTAACCAATTGACCAATAGCATTAAGATCTAAAAACACTAAGACTAATTAATCAATTTACCTTATATCAAACTAATTAATTACCCCTAATTCCCTTGGACAATTGATTTAACTCTATAGCAAATCAAAACTTTATTGCCACTCTAACCAAACAGCCATAAACAAACAAATTGCTTATAGAAATTTAGCTAGCAGTAAATCACATTGAATAATTAATTAATTGGTCACTTTAATCAGTCATCCACACAATTATCAGCATTAATATAGAAAATTAAGAGAATCAAATCAGGAACAAATAAACATTAGAAGCAAGTTTCACAATCAACAAGAGAATCGATACAGAATTTCCCGTAGATAGAAATAAGAGTTCAACTACACATTAATTTAAAAACAAAAGCAAAAATAAAGTAGAAGAGAAAACTTAATTAAGGCTGGAGTTCTTATCCTAGTAGAGCTCTTCCTCTTCATAAAAGTAGAGAAAAAAAATGAAATGAATCTAAAAGCTATTACAATTATGGTTCGGTTGAACTTTTATAAAGCTTACTGCACCACCTCTACTTGGGTTGCTAATTAGGGTTATAAAGAGGCTTAATTGAACATGAGACCCTCATATGAAATGTAACTTTATCTTTAGGAGTTCAATGGCCTTAACCTTGCAAAAAAATTCAATTCCTAGCTTAACTTATGGGCCAAAAACTGATACAACTATTCAAAGTAGTCCAATCCATAATGAAATTTAATACTTAAGTCCACAATCTTGCAATTAATTTAGAATGGTGTAGTTTAACCTCAAGCCGTTCATGAAAGTTATGGAAATAGATCTCAGATATCTTATGGGCTTAGGTTTGTACTAAAATGATTAATGGAGCACCACTTATGATGAAAATATTAAAACTGATTTTAGGTTATGTGATAGCACTTTGTTTCAGTTTCTGGGCTTCATTTGACCTCCAAAATGGCTAAATTAGGCTTGGAACTCTTCATAAATTTTTAGATCATTCTCTTTTCTTTTTAAAGATATAAGAATTACCTAAAATTGAGGTCTAGAACTTAAGATATACTTAAAAATTTGAAGTAGTTTGAAATAGAAGTATCCAATACATAAACATGATAAAAGACTAAGTGTAGAAGGGATATAAAATATGCATAAATTGTGTTCATCACTTATGCTCATACTTCTAGCAGAATAATAATAAATATATGGTAATATCACGCTAAAAACATTGTGCATAAATAATAATAAATATATGGCAATATCATGAATATTTCATTAATATAATCTTAAGATTACAATAAGTTCAATGTCATTACATCAAACATAAATCTCCCACTAACCCAAAACATCAAAAGACTCAGTTAAACCCATATTTTTAACATGATCATGATACATATACACCATTAAGCCTTTGGTTAGTGAATCCATAAACACACACTCTGTGGAAACATGCTCAATGCAAGTATGATGCTCATGTATCTTCTCTCTAACAAATTGGTACATGACATCAAAGTACTTTATACGAGCAGAACCTTTATTATTTCAAGAGAAGTTCATAGTAGCAGCATTGTCACAACAAATATTTAAGGGCCTCAAAATATTGTCAACAATGTTAAATCCAGAATTAAAATTCCTTAAGAATACAGCTTCATGAGTAGCTTTATAACATGTGACATACTTTGCTTTTATAGTGGAGTTGCTGTAAACAACTACTAGACACGTTTCCACTAAACAATTCCTCTTACCATCATAAAAATGTACGTAGATGTCAATTTATAATCATTTGGACAACTAACAAATTAGAGTATGAATAGCTTGCAACCGCTAGATTATCAAATCTCTTATAGGCCAACAGCTAATCCTTTGTACCTTGTAAGTACCTCATGACTTTTTTAGCAACAACCCAATGTCTCTAACTAGGATCACTTCGGTACATCTCTAATACACCAACAACATAAGCTATATTATGACATGTATATACCTGTACATACATCAAGCAACTAACAATAAAAACATATCATACATTTTTTATTTTTTCTTTTTCATCATCATTTTGAGGACACTGGACTTTAAAAAATATCTTTCCCTTTTGGATGAGTGTAAAAACATGAAAGCACTTAAACATGTCATACCTTTTAGTACTTTCTCAATACACAATTTTTGAGACAAACAAGCATAGCTAGGGATTTATCACAATGTCTCTATATGCCTAACACAAAATAAGCATCACCAAGATCCTTTATTTTAAAATGTTTTGATAGCATTTACTTTTTATCCCATTTAAAAAGTTCACATCATTACTGGCAAGGAGAATGTTATCAATATAAAGTACCAAAATTATAAAATTGCTCTCACGTATTATCATATAGATGCATTGATCTACATTATTTTCCTTGAATCCAAAAAAAGTCATGATCTCATCAAACTTGAGATACTACTGTCTAGGTGCCTGTTTTGGAGCATATATGGACTTTTTCAATTTACACATAAGGTGTCCTTTACCTTTCTCTTAGAAACCATTCGGTTGATTCATGTATATAGTTTCTGACAAATTGTCATTCAAGAAGGTTGTTTTGACATTGATTTGGTGTAACTCCAAGTCAAAATGAACTATAATGCCAAAAAAACTTGGAATGAGTCATTAGTTAAAACTAGTGAGAAGATTTATTTATAGTCTATACCTTATTTCTAAGTAAAGCCCTTTGCAACTAGTCTAAGTTTATGTCTTTTAATATTTCCTTGAGCATCTTGGTTTTAAAATACCCATTTACAACTAACTGGCTAGCAATCTATAGGTAATTCAACTAGATCTCATACTCCATTCTTATGCATTGAGGCCAATTCATCCTTCATATTTTTGATCCATTCCATAGAATTTGGACTACAAATATCCTATGGAAAATTTATGGGATTAAAATCTTCAATACCATTATATTCATGTTCCTACAGAAAAACCAAGTAGTTATTTGAAATAGCCAATCTGCAGCCCTTTAAAACCTTCTTAAAGGAACTTTTTTCAATTATTTCATCTGGTTCTACATTTTCTATCATTAGTTGCACTAGATCATCTAGTGGAATGACAGAAGATGTCTCACCCATTGTAGGTGCTAATGGAATCATAGCTTGTTTTTCTTTAAAAGTCATGATGTGTGGTACTTGACTCTCACTATTGAACTTATCTTCCAAGTAAACATCACAATCTGATTCAACAACTAGAGTGGAATGAGTTAAACAAAAGAATTTATTAGCTCTGGAGCTACTACAATAACTAATAAAGAACCTATAATAGTTTTTAAATCAAGCTTTCTTGTAAATGGAACATATGGCCATACCTTAGTTTTATAGCCTCAAACTTGGAAATGCCTCAGACTAGGCTTTCTCTCATAAATTAATTCATCAGAGGTCTTAGGCACTGACTTGCTTGGAACTTAATTCAAAATGTGCATAGTTATTCTCAAGGCATCGCCTCATAAAAACTCTGACAAAGAAGAATGACATAACATGCATCTCACCATATCCATAAGTGTCCAGTTTATTTATTTTGCAATACCGTTCTATTCCAGTGTCCCAAGCATAGTGTAATTGGCTTCAATTCCACACTACTGTAAATATTTAACATAGGGTTTCTCCCAGTTTCATCATATCTACCTAATATTCACCACCTCTATCTGAGTTAACATATTTACTCTTTTTTTCCCAATTTGATCTCAATTACAGCCTTAAATGTCTTAAAAGGATTCAATGATACAAATTTCTCACTGAACAGCTCTACCCATCAAAATATGGAATAATCATTAATAAAGGTGATGGAGTATTTAAAACCACCCATTATACTAGACATAATAAGCCCATTGATGTTAGTGTAGATCAAGTTAAAAATATCCTATTTCTTGCTTCTTCTTCTTTTTACCCTTTCTAACGCTAGCAAGGAGTTTTTCTTTTATGCAATCCATGTATGCATCAAAAACTGAGAAGTCCAGATCATGAAGAACTCCCTCTCTCATTAGTCTTTGTATCCTCTCCTTGGATATGTATCCTAGGTGTTTATACCACAACATAGAGGATCTCTCATCAATTCTACCCCTCTTTTTACTAGTGATAGTGTTAATTAAATTGACAAAATTGGGGTCCAAGTTATTTTATATCTGATAAGTAGAAAATATAGCTGTAAAAATGATAGATATCACCTCTTAAATAGTTATTAATTTGTGGTTTTTGTTTAACTTTTCCCTTAGTTTTGTTAGTTTAGT
>JANHAO010024559.1:0-11594 GCA_026873985.1 Saraca asoca
AAAAACACTAAGAAAACATAAAATACTATTAACAAAATGGACTAAAACTATCTTATTTTCATGCCCTTTTTCCCATTTATCAATAGTTTATACATATTAATTTATGTAATTGTTAATGTTACTTTTGCATCATCTATGATTAGTTTGAACAACTACAAATGATGTTGTTTATTTTAGAACAATATATTTAAAAGTATTAATGCCATAGCAATATTATATTAAATTTTATAATGATTTTTTCATTTTTACTTATTTATTCTTCTCATATTCTCATTAAAACATTGCCATAACTTATTTACAAAATTAAAGTCATCATAAAAATTCGAAAAAAAAAAAAACTTCATATCAATGAGTTTTCTATTTTTTTGCTTTTTAAACTTGTTCTCAAAACAATTTTATCAAGCAAGTTTTTTGTTATTTGCTATTTAAAAATTGTTTTCAAAACAGTTTATCAAACAGATTTTTTTATACTTTTATTTTGCAAAACAATTCTTAAACATGGTTTTTAAAAACAAAAAAACAAAAATAGAATCAAACAGACCCCTTATTTTTTCTTGAACTGTTCAGTCAAGCATAGCTGGATAACCTCTGGATTCTTTGGTGAGGTTGGACTAGTTTATTTAAAGTGTGGAGACCTTCTTCCTTCTTTACAGAAAGACCATATGAGTGCATTAGCTGAGACCCCATGTTTCTGATGACTTGGGCCTTTGGTAGAGTTCTTTAAGGCATGTTTGGCTTGCTGTGACAATCCCTTTCTGAGGATTCTGAAAAATTTGGTTATGGGGGACCTCATGGACAATTCCTCTTTGAGGATCCCAGGAAATTTTGTTACATGCCCTCGTAGCTTCCTTTAGGCGGCATTGAATAATGCAACTATTTCACCCTTGTTCTTTGGTTTCCTTGCGTGGTGACGTAGGGTGCCTCCAAGTTTTCAAGTACCTTAGGGTGATTAAGTTGAAAGATGCCCTCCTTGCTCAATTGGACTAGAGGGGATATGAGCGGCTGCCCTGCTTACCTCAAGTGCCGGTCCTTCCATTCCAAGTACCTCAGGGGCACTCAAGCTAAGGGGAAGCTGCGAGCTCAGAAGGAAGGCAAGGAAGAGCTGGAGCAATTTGGCATGCTCATTATTCATGGGATTTGGTTCTTGAAAGCTAGTTTCTCCTATGTATTATGGCCATAGGATTACTTTGATTTACACCTTTAAATCTTCGTGTAAATTTACCTCATTGAAAGAGGTTTTGTAATGAAACTTTGTGTAACATTTTTTGCCTTTCCGAGCGTATCATGTTGAATGCTTCATTTATCGTGAAAAATTACGTAGATTACCACAGTTAAATGAATGTTGAGTTAAATAACCAATTCGTTGCATTAAGTTTCCTTGAATGAATGAATCTAAGCATTAGAGTGTGTTGATTGATTATGCACCTTCAGGTCGTATGAAGGCTACAACCATCAAATTACGTGAAATCAAATAATGGGTTGCATAAGAGTTGTGCCTTGGATAAGTTGAATGCTCAGATCACTTTTTGGCTATCACGAATTTGAATGCTCAGCAGGTGAAGACGTGCTCCTAAGCTGGCATGAGTTTGCATGCTTATTGGACAATTAGATGCACTCAGACTAGCACAAGGTCGAGGGCTCAATGGGTGGGTGCGCTCAGACTAGTGTACAGTAGATTGCTCAATGGGAGATTAGGTGTGCCCAGACTGGCATGAGATCGAGTGCTTAGTGGGTGATTAGATGCGCCCAAACTGGCATGAGATTGAGTGCTCAATAGGCGATTAAGTGTGCTTGGACTAGTATGAGATCAAGTACTCAGTAGGTGATTAGGTATGCCTAGACTGGCACGAGGTCAAGTGCACAGTGGATAATTAGGCACACGCAGAATGATATGAGGTCGAGTGCTTAGGCACGAGGTCGAGTGCTCAATAGGTGATTAGATGCACCTAGACTGGCATGAGGTCGAGTGCACAGTGGGCGATTAGGTGCACCTGGACTAGCACGTGGTCGTAGTGTACACGCGGTGCCTAAGAAAGTTAGTCACATGCATGTCAGGTGGAAGGTCACATGAGAGTAGTGTCTTTAAGCATGAGTTGGTTGCAATGTAGTTGGAAAGCTACAGCTCGTTGTCAGTGATCTATGATCTTGCAAGCCATTTTACATGTCATTTTATCCATGACCTAGGTTTCTACCAGTACTTGGGGTAATGATTACTACCTCCAGTAAACATTTCTACCAAGCTGGTAGTGACTTAATGCTGACATATGCTGAGCTGTCAGATAATGGGTATTCAAAAAGTTCTTGGATCCAATGGTTAGGCTACACACCATATAAACTAGGAAAACTCTTTTCCCCATTTCATTAGTCATTTGAAATCTAGGGCTCACAGACTCTTCATTCCCATTTTCTCTGATAGTTTTATGATCATTCCTTGTCGTTTGCTACCTTCAGCACTATTCTAGCTTACCAGGCTTATGACCTAAGCTTCAACCACCAGAAGCTAGCTTTGCTCATGTTTCAGACCTCTTCCTCTATTTAGCATAGTAAGCTTTGATCTCAAGGCTTTGTAAGGTGGCTGATGATCTAAAGCAGTCACAAAGTGAGCTAGAAGTGACAATAAAGTAGGTTAAGATCACTAAGAAGAAGGAAGAAACTGCCATAGAAAGGGCAGCTCATGCAGAGGACAGGGCCGTTCAAGATGAAGATAGGGCTGCATTAGCTGAGCAAGAGGTTGCCCAAGTCAGGGGGAGACTGTCACCATAGTTGCGCAGGCTAAGGATACAGTGATCTTAGACACCATTAACAGCTTTCTCTTTACCTGATGGCAAAAACATCCGAACATTGACTTTGTGTTCTTTGGTGGAGATGTTGAGGCAATTATTCAGTGTTTCACTGAGGATGCAAAGGCAACTTCAGTCCTTGGTACAAAAATTAGTGGTGGAGGTCCTCCTGCTTAGAGTGACACTCAAATCAAAGGTAGCTCATTGGTCAAAGAAAGGGCCATGGTGGGGGCCGAAGAACAAATGATAGAGAACTCACCTACACCTCTTGCTGACTCTTCTACATGTTAGGATCCACCTATGCCCCCAACCTCTTCATAGATTGTGTTACTACACCCTTGGCTTGTACTTTTTATTTTTTAATGCTTTTTTGATATATTCTGACTAGACAATTGTCTGTAATAGCAATTATTATTTTGCAATGAACTTGTATGAATTATTCATTCCAAGATGAATTTGCTTATATCCGCTATTCGTTCCAATTGACTACCTTTCTGGATTTTTACCAAGTCAAAATATTTTAATACTCTCTTAGCAAGTCATGGCTTCATGCCTAAATGCTCAGTAAGTGATGACATTTATAGCTCCCAGGATGGCTGGTTTAGTAACTTGAGTGCAGTTTAAATGGGTTCTAATTGAATCTTATTTTGAGATCAGTTTGCCTTAAGAGTAACGTTCAGAAGATATATAGGAGAGTACATATAGAATAGGAGATCTTTGGGCATTTTTATTGAAATTTGAATAATGTATAGAATTACAGAGTTGAGCTCGAACTTATTGATAGTATGGCCAAAGGTGTTTGGCATTCCAGGCTCAGGGGATTTCAGCTCCATCTACATTTGATAAGCAATAGGCTCTGTTTCCCAAGTTCTCCTTTATTATGAATAGACCTTCCTAGTTCAGTCCAAGTATCCCATCATTGGGCTTGCAAGCTCCTAGCAAAATGAGGCACAGCATGAGATTGCCTGCCCTATAGTTACAAGCTTAGACCTTTCAATTATAATGCCTCACGACCTGCTGTTGATAAGTTACGACCTTGAGACACACTATATCCCTTGCTTCTTCAAAAAGGTCAAGGTTTATAGTGAGTAGTTAGTTATTATCCTCTGGATTGAAAGTAGCCCTTTAGTGTGAAGTTACTTCAAACTCTGCTAGTATCATTGCTTCAGAACCGTAAACCATTGAGAAAGGAGTTTCCCTTGTGGTGCTACAAGCTATAGTTCTGTAAGCCCATAGTACTTTTAGTAGCTCATCTACCTACGCTCCCTTCCTAGCCTCCAGTTTGGTCTTCGAGATCTGCTTGATGATCTTGTTGACAGCTTCGACTTGCCTATTGGCCTAAGAATGGTCTACCGCTGAGAAGCTTTTTACAATCTTGAGGTCATTGTAGAACTCGATAAATTGCTTGCTACTGAACTGAGTCCTATTGTCTGTTATAATCTATTAAGGAATCTTAAACCTATAGATAATATTATTCCAGTTGAACTTCTCAATTTTTGAAGAGGAGATTTCAGCCAATTCTTTCGCCATAGCTAACTTTGTGAAATAGTCAACAACCACTGCTGCATATTTATAGCTCCCACGGCCCGTGGGCAAGGGGTTGATTAAATTGATCCCCTATATCGCAAAAGGCTATGGGCTAACCATTTGTTAAAGGTAGGCTAGATAAGCTTGCAGAACCTTTGCAAACCTCTGATATTTATCACATCGTTTAATAAGGTTGATTACATCTCGTTTCATGGTTAGCCAGTAGAACCCCTACCAAAGTACTTTTTGAGCTAGGGATGGCCCCCCAACGTGGTTTCCATAGTGATCAGTGTGAATTTCCTCTAGGATAGTGTCACAATCAGAGCCATCAATGCATCTAAGGAGTGGAGCCGAGAAACCCCTTTTATAAATCATGTCATCGATGATGCAATATCTGACAGCTCGAGCTCACATTGGATGCACTTCCAACTTGTCATCTGGTACCTTGCCATCTCCTAAATATTTCAAGATTGGGCTCATCCATGAGCTTTATGCCACAATAGTTGTCATCATGATGTCTTTCTATTTGATACTTGGTGATGGAAGAATTTCTACCAGGATTGCACTCTAGAAATCCACGTCCTTGGTTGCAGCCAAGTGAGTTAGTGCATTTGCATATGCACTTTAAGCTTGTAGGACTTAGCTAATCTCATGCCTTTGGAAATTGTTAAGTAACTCTCAAACCTTTTGGAGGTAGATAGCCATCTTCAACCCCTTTGCCTAATACTCGCCCTTTATGTGACAGACTATGAGCTGAGAGTCATTGAATATCCTCAAGTTTTTAGCTCGTATCTCCTTTGCTCAGTGAAGTCCTATGAGCAGTGCCTTATATTTAGCCTCATTATTGGTAGCTCAAAATTCAAATCTCAGTGCACAGAGAATTTTATGTCCCTTTGAGCTGATTAAGAGCATTCCTACCCTTGCCTTTTGCTCGCATGAGGACTCATCTACATAAAGTTCCTACTATGGAGCTTTTGAAGTCTCCACTTCTCTCTTCATAAGTCTGGTGAACTCAGCAATAAAGTAAGCTAAGGCATGTCCCCTGATCATCGACCTCAGCCTGTATCGGATCTCAAACTGGGCCAGCTCGATGGCCCACTTGAGCAAGCGACATGATGTGTCAATTTTTTACAAAGTCTGCCTCAATGGGTACTTGGTTAGTACCTTTATAGTGTGTGCCTAGAAGTAAGATTGTAGTTTCCTAGAAGCAATCACAAGACAATAAGCAAGCTTCTCCATAGGCATATAATTCGCCTCCGTGTTTAGTTGTCTTTTGCTCACATAATAGATTGGGAGTTGACTTCCATTTTCATCTTGAACTAGGGCTACGCTAATAGTATGCTAAGACACTCCTAGGTAAAGAATGAGTTTCTCACCATCTTGCAGCTTAGACAATAGTGGAGCTCGGCCCATATATTCTTTCAAGTGCTAGAAAGTGATCTCGCATTCTTTAATCCATTCAAAACATTCAACCTTCCTTAGCACATTGAAGAAGGGTATACATTTATATATTACTTTGGAAATGAACCTGCTAAGTGTCACAACCCGACGAATCAGACTCTACACTTCCTTGACCTTGGTCGAGGATCTCATGTCAATGAGTGCCCTAATCTTTTTAGGGTTCACTTCAATTCCATTAATGTTAACCATGAACCCTAGGAACTTTCCTGAAGCCACTCCAAATGTGCACTTAAGCAGATTCAGTTTCATCTAGTATTTCCTCAAAATTTGAAACATCTCATCCAGGTCTCTCACAAGATCCCTGAGCTACTTAGATTTTATGAGCATGTCATCCACATAGACATCCATGATCTTCCTAATCTGCTCTTTGAACATTATATTAACCAATTACTGGTAAGTTACTCCTACATTTTTCAGTCTGAAGGGCATCACCTTATAACAATACAGCCCATGATCCATGATGAATGAGGTGTGGTACTCATCATAAGGCTCCATGGGTATTTGGTTATACCCCGAATAAACATCCATAAAGCTAAGGAATTGGTGCCTGATTGTTGCATCAATGAGCTGGTCAATTATTGGTGAAGGGAAGCTATCCTTCGAACAGACTTTATTGAGATCAGTGAAATCAATGCACATCCTCCATTTCACATTTTTCTTTTTCACTAATATGGGATTAGCCACCCAGGTTAGGTGGTGAGCTTCTCAGATGAACTTGTTAGCTAGGAGTTTGTCTACCTCTTCTTTTAGAGTGATAGATCACTAATAGTTAACAACATTCTCTTTTGATGAATTGGTTTGTGGTAAGGATTAATACTCAGCTTGTGCAACATGATCTTGGGATCAATGCCTACCATATCTTTGAATTCCAAGCAAAAACATCCAAATTCACTATAAGTAATTTAGAAAGCTGAGTCTTCACGTTAGGAGGCAAGCTTTTTCCTAACTTGAAACACCTTTCAGGATATACCTCGCTAATGTGTACATCCTCAAGCTCCTCCACAAGGCCAGTTTCTTTATCGGTGTCCAAGTCATGAGGATCTAGGTCATAACTGACCCCCATCATGCTTGAGGCTCAAGGTTCCCTACCAAAGACTAAGTCAACCCTCTTCTGCCTTTCCCTGATCTTAATAGCATCTTCATAACAATGTCGGGCTGTGCACTGCTCACTTCACACACACATAACTCCATTAGGGGTTAGGATTTGAATAGTTAGCATCCTGGTGGACATGACCATGTCCAGATCATTCATTGTAGGATGTCCCAGCACCATATTGTACGCTAAAGGCTAATCAACAACTATGAAGTCTGCCAAGATGGTGGCTTGATGCTCTGAGTCTGCTAAGGTGAAAGGAAGCCTGACCTACCCCATTGGAAATATCATGTCCCTTGTGAAGCCAAAGAAAAGCTCTAGGAAAGATTTTAAGTCACCTTCACTCAGTCTCATCTATTCATAGCACTTCTTGTATATGACGTTGACTAAGCTACCAATGTCCAACATGATTCTTCGTACTTCAGCATTGCCAATCTTGGCTCGGATGACAAGTGCATCATTATAGGGGGCTGAATCCCCCATGCATTGTCATCCATGAAGGTGATGCATTCAGAGGTGATCCTAGTCTTCTTGGCGAGTCTTCTAGATTCATAACCTATGAACAAGATGTGGCTTGCACTTTGCATATAACATTCATGTGACCCACACAAAGTGCCTGTGATATGTGGGCCACCATGGATTGTGAAGATGGTCCTCACTACAGGTGTCCATTCCTATCAACCTACTGGGATGGCTGTTACACTAGCTATTGGAAGTGCTGAGATCACTATCCCACAGGTCACACCACGTAGTCCCTCAAGCGACCTCTTCTGATCAGGTCTTCGATAGCGTCCTTGAGCGACCTACATTCAGAGGTGTTGTGCCCGATGTCATTATGATAGGCACAAGACCTACCAGCATCCTTGTACTTATGTGGGGTCTTCAAGGGTCTAGGCTATCTGAAATCCTTCCTGTGCTTTTCCATTACATATATCCTCTCTATGGTATTAAAGAGGATACTATAATTATCGTGGTGACCTTGTGGCCAAGGTCACTCCCTCTTTGCCTTCTTTGTGGGTTGGACAATGGCATTATCATTTTGGCCTACTCTGCCTTTCCTATGATTGCTCCCTCTTTTACTCTGGTTGAAGGTGGAGCTATTCATCTCATTCCTCTGTCTAAGCCTTTCCTTTACAGCTCGCTCATAGAATTCTCCTAGATCTCTCACTAGGGATTTGTCCACTAAGATCACCGTTAAGATGCTATCATCCGAAGGATTTTCTACATTATTCACCTCGTAATGGAATCTTGTAATATAATCCTTCAATGATTCATCCTTCCGTTGAAAAATTGTTGCAAGGTGGCAAGATGGTGTGAGTTGCCTCGGAGAGCTCTGTATTGGTCTATGAATCTTTTCTGACACTCTTCCTAGCCACTAATGCTATGAGTTGGAAGGTTCTTAAACCATGCTCAGGGTATATCTCCAATAGTAGTTGGGAAAACGCAACATTTGACAAAGGGGTTGGCCATCTGAAGGTCCATCTGGATGCTAAAAACATCCAAATGGTCGTGCAAATTGCTTTTACCATCATATGGTGGGATGGTAGGAACCTTGAATCTATGGGAGAGGCTCTGTCTTGATCTACATGGGAAATAGGGTCCTCTCCTCATAGTGATCTAACTGGTCCCAAGCTGAGGGATGTTTCTCTAACTGTCGTACTCTTTGCAATAGCTCCTCCATTATTGAATCCTGTGTTTCAGATCGTCAATCCTTAGTACTGTCATGACCTATATTCAAATCCTCGGTGTGATGCAGGCTCGTAGGTTGTCAATTTCCATCACGTTTAGGAGCTCGGTGATCTTGAGACTCAGGTCGTGAGTTGGTGAAACGAGTTAAGTCTACTTGTCGAGGCCCCCCTCCAGCTGGCCTCTCTTCTTAGACTAGCACTTCTTTCTGTAGCCCCCAATCTGGTCTCGCGATCGTAACAGCTTTGGCTTACTTTCATGCCCCATGGGTGTGCGCCTGGGCTAACGTTACAACTATGTCAATAAGCCTCTTGACTGTATTATTAATTGGCACCGATGCAATGCTTGAAAATCATCAACTTCTGAGTGAACAGAAGAAGTGCTTGCTAGGAGCGTGCGTGTTTCATTGTTCCTCTCTATAGCCACCTAGCTAGTTAACGGTGACTTTAGAGCTCCTGGTTGTTCTTCCTCTTGCCATGTCAGTTGGTTGGTATGTCTGCCAAAGAGCAGTCTGGTCCCACCGGGTGTGCCAAAATGTTGACGGTCGATTTTGATAATCAGTCAACCAGAGGTTCTGGAACCCAAATTGCTATAAAAGATATATAAGAGCAAGAGGAAGGAAGAATAAGATGAACACTAAATGTTTTTGGCATGGTTCAACTAAAGTCAGTGTGACCCTTATGTCCACGATGATTGAATTTTCTTTTATGTGGTTTTTTTACTATTCAAACTAGCAAAACAAAAGTACAAATGCTCTTTCACTATTTTGGCAAAGTTTCTACATGTATTTCTTACTACCCCTTGTTATAATTATTTTCCTTCCTACTTATAGAAGTAGTTAGGGTTACAAGTATACTTTGATAAATTGTAATTATAGATATTCCACCGTATTGGGCAATAAATGCTTAATGGGTAATAAATGCTTAGCAAATCATTATCAAACTGTTGGTGGCTAATGTGTTGGTTTTGGGGGCTGACTTGTCGGTTTGGTATATGTACATCTAGGTGCTGACTAGTTTCTGGGGTCCCATACTTATCCTTGGGGTAGCTCACTCAGTGATTTGAGCTTGACTAGTGACCAGAGCTCGTGCTGGGCGATCTATTGGCAAGCTCCCACGACCTCACTCCGGAATGGGCTGGACCCTCCCCTATTGGACTAATCCATTGGGCCTCTGTCAAGCTATTCCATACAATTCCAAAAATACCCATAACAACCTTTAATTATAAAAAAATTATATATTAATTTGTCTAGAATCACATATATTTAAGGACATTTATTGTTATTAATTGTGCTTAGTATAATAAATTTTATCTCATATGAATTTTTGTTATATTGGTATAATTAATTAGGATAAAATATCAAATTATATTTCTTAATATACCCACAGGGATTAAGAAAAGGAACATAATTTGATAGTTTTATCATACAGCTAAATAAATCTAATTGAATTAGGACTATAGCCCACAGGCAAGTTTTATATCACTAGATTTTTTATTTTGTGCATGATTTACATTGGTAAAACATGATTTATCTCTCAAGTCTCAAAAATTTAGTTTGTAAGCATGTATGTCATCTTATGCAGCTAAGCAACCTATGAATTTTTTTGATATGAAATGTGACATTCCCAAACTTAAGGGCGACAACTATAAAGTTTGGAAGGAATGAGTTCTCCTTCATTTAGGATGGATGAATATTGGTCATGCTATAAGGAAAGATGAACTCGCTATTACTACAACCAGCATTCAAGTTGATAGGTATGAATAGTGGTAGCGATCCAATCACCATAGTATCATGTTCATAAAAACCAATATCTCTACTGGTATTCATGGTTCTATCGAATAACATAACAATGTAAGGGATTTGTTAAAGGCAATCGATGAGCAATTTGCTACTTTAGACAAAGCACTTGCTAGTACTCTAATCATAAAGTTTACATCCTTGAGGCTTAATATAGTAAGGGGTGTGCATAAGCACATCATGTAGATGAGGGACATTGTGCCTCAGCTTAAGGCACTTGAGGTTGAAATGCCTGAGTCTTTCTTGGTGCACTATATTTTGAACACTCTACCACAGTAATATGAACCTTTTAAGATCTCTTATAACACTTATAAAGACAAATGGTCAATTAATAAACTTATGACCATACGTGTTCAAGAGGAAACTGATAACTCTATGAAAATAAAGTTATCTTGATGGTTTCTAGACTTAAATTGTTGAAGTATGAGAGTGATTTTTATAAATCCATTTTTATTATTAGTTATTTTTGTTATTTTGTCTAAAGTGATTTTATTGTTCTATTTGTGAAAGTTTTAGATATGTTAATGGAGGAATTGAATTAAATTGATGACGTTTGGTTTGTAGATGCTTAAGTCTTAATTGTGGCTTGAAAAAGGAGAAAAAATTAGAGGAATTAAAGAGAGGAGGTAGCTGTTACAGCAAGGAGATAGCATTGCAATTTTTTACCAGCTATAACTTCATTTTTCTAGTAGGGACCAGCATTATTTTGGAGGGTAAAAATTCTGATTAGAAGGTAGCAATAGAAAGGAACATGTCAGTTGGAGGCAGCAACATATTTTGCCCATTTTGGGTGCTCAAAACCATGGAGCAGTAGAGGGCACATTAGCCATAACATATTCTACCTATTTTTAGTCCAAAAACCCTAGAGATGAAGGAGGTTGATGTGAGGATAGCAACCAGAACCAGAAAAAGAAAGAAAAAAATTCTGCAGAGAGCAGAGGAAGCAGAGGACGGCACAGAAGACCTTCAAATTTGACACTCTTCCTTCCTTTTCTTCCTTTTCTCTTGTTATTTCTCATTTTGGTGAATAATGAATGCTTTGTATTTAAGAGTTATTGTAGATTTGAACATGAATTGAATTTATTTTAGTTAGGATTGTTGATGAATTTTAATCTTGTAATGAAATCCTAGACTGTTATTTGTAATGTTGAGTAAATCTTTCCTTTTTCATTTCAAGTGTGCTAATTTTCCATTCTCATTGTTGACTGGCCATTAATGATGGGATATAGAAATAACTTCAAATCTGGAA
>JANHAO010024560.1:0-11589 GCA_026873985.1 Saraca asoca
TTAAAAATATAAAAAATATTTAAATAAATAAATTAATTAAAATACGGGTTTAAATGCGGGCTTACATGCGGGCCTATGCGGGCAAGTTCATTTTGCCAAAAAAATTCAAAAAAGTAAGTCAAAATGTGGGCTTAGCCCATTGTGTCAAAAAATAAAAAAAATAAGAAAATGAGGGCTAGTCCGCAGGCCGGCCCGCGGGCCATGCGGTGTGGTGCGAACCACTATTTTTTTGGTCCGTTTAAATGCAGGCCTAAACAGGCTTGACCTGTTTAGGCCCGCATCCGCACGGGCCCGGTCCGCTCCGTGCGGGCCGACCCGTTTAACACCCCTAAGTATAATAATGTAATAAGGAATGTAATCCCTATGATTGAGATTGAGATTGAATGTGAAATTGTGACATAGTTATTATGAGTAGTCATATTGTTTAAGTATGGTAATTTCCTCATGAGACATGGGATGACATATGTTGTAATGAAGATGTGGATGAAATGTGATAAAGGGTATATGATTAAGATTGTGATTAAAATGTACATTTGTGATATAGCTATTATGAAAATGATGCTATTGAATGCTTGAAAGTTTTCATGAAACTTGAGATGTGATTGATGAGATGAGATGGAAAAAATAAACTGGATCTTAGATCTGCGCATTCCAATATGATGAGTGGGATAAGACTAGATTGGATAGATAAGGCTAGGATTGTGTAGGATAAGACTACATCGAAGTAATAAGGAGTTTTATGATTATTATCATGTATTTTGCTTTTACCTGCATTATTATTTTATGGAATATTAAAATGTGATATAATGATATTGAATAACATAATGATTAAGGATGACAGTTTAAGGCCATGAGAGCCCTAATTTAATATAAAGTGCTATGGATAATGTGATGTAATACCATTCAAAGATGAGTCTTTGAAATTTAATGACTTGCTTATGAAACTTGGTATAAGAAATGATTACTTGATTATGATGTTGTTGTATATATGTGTTGTTTGTTAGAAAAATTCATAAGTTTGGTATAGATTATCTCACTGAGCCCCAGACTCACTTTTCTATAGATTATTTTTCAGAATCTCAAGACATTGCAGTTAATCATCCCTCAGAGAATTAAGCATGAACAATGATCCAATGAAAATCATGTCTGACACCTTTTTCACCACTATTATGAGTCCACTAGAAGTTAAAGTCCATTATATTGTCATTCTAAATTTATTAGGTTGTGAAGTATTGTACGGGGTGGAGATCATACCTATAGAACCACCAAATGTCTTTCTTATGATAGCCTTAGGATGGTTTGATCCCTAGAGGTTTACCATCAGACTATGTATTTTACTAGTTTATTTTTTTGAAAACTATAAATAATGTGGCCATAGGACTTAGTTATATTAACCTATGTTTTTAGATTCATAGTGAATCATAGACTAACCTAACTTTTGATTATTTTCCCTTGAAAGGATATAGGTTGGTATAGGAATGACATTTGAACGAAAAGGTAGTTAGAAACTTGTAACTTAAGAACAAATATTTAACTTAATATGTGCCTGTTGGGCAATGCCATTGTATATTATGAAATATATTTATATTCCAAATTATACCACTTTTATATCATAAGTCTTTAGCAACTCAATAAGTAAATATGACTAGTAATAGTAAAATAAGTATGAATAGTAATAGGTAATGGAAATGGATTAAGGCTGGTGACTATCAATAAAAGAATTAATATTCACGTTAGTCATAGCCAAGAAATTGGGTCGTGACATCAATCAAAGGTAATACAAATTTAGAGATTACCTAGTGAGAGAAGGGGGATTGCATTAATTAAGGGAAAATTGTCTAATTTCCTAAAATTGGGAAGGTTAACTTTGAATAGAATGACCTAGAAGTTTTGACTCAAGTTTGGCTCTATATGGAGAAGAAGGATGAATTCCAAGCTAAATGGAAATCTAGTATATATCTTGTTTGTCCCAGTTGATACACCCATGCTGAAGGCCATGTTGCATTTTTAGGATCCATCCTATCGTTGCTTTACATTCAATTAGCATGACATGACCCCAACCATTGAATAACATGATGAGTTGCTTAAAATAAGAAATGTAATGAAAGATAAAGTGTATTTTTGAGACGAAAGAGAAGTTAAGAGACAATTGTTGAAGTTAATAGGTGTCAAAGCATGTGAATTGGAAAAACATATGAAAGAGAAAGGTGATAACTATAGCCTGCCATCTGATTACTTGATAAAATTTATTCATGAGCATATTGATAGTGCACAAGGCTAAGCCATGCTAGCTTTAGCCATCTATAGACTGATTTTGTTTGCCAAAGTAAAAGGGTACATTGATAGTCACATGATTAAACTATTTGAGAATATCTAGCATAATGACAATCTTGTCCCAACAATTTTGGTAGAAATAATTAAGTCCCTTAACCATTTTAGGATGGAAGGAAAAAATAGGTTTTATGGATGTGCACAATTGTTAACAATATAGATGATTAGCTACCTTCTTAACTTAAGTTGTTTTTAGTATTCTAAGATTGAATTCAAGTCACATATTTATAAGAATCCCTTGCAAGAATTTAGTGTCACAAAATGGCCATGTAAGACATCTACAAGAAGTCAGTGGATCAATTACTTTAAAGAGATGGGAGAAATCTTATGGAGAGCTCTATGGGTGTGTCACGTTCCAATCTTTTATAGATATAGGGAGAAACCATGGATCCCACTCATTGGCCTTTAGGGTATAACAAGTTATGTGCTTGCTATAGTTAGACAATAATTTGGATTTATGTAGTTCATTTCGATAAGCTATGGATTATCAAACATAGAGTTTTTCTATGAAGATAAAGATGCAACCCAAAAGGTCAAAGAGGTAATTGAGGCATAGAAGGTTATGAGACGTATGGAACCTGGCTTATGCAATAATGTAACACCTCTGGTTACATGTTATGGCAATCCGGTAGAGGAAAAGGCTTTATCACTCCCAAGTTACATGGTCTCGAACCACCAATACATGTGTTTGATGAATCGATTGATTGTTAAGCTGAAGTAAAGGCAAGATATGAGGTGATGTATCATCTATTGTGCAAGAATCAGACTTTGTTGGTTGCTAAGAATAAGAAGTTGTTATTTAAGAAGGATGTATGGGTTAGTGAAGCTACTCAAGATGAGAAAATAGCATAAAAACTACAAGAATACAAAAAGGAAGAAGCTTCCAAATGTCATGAAGAACTCCAAAGGGCACATCATGAAACCAAAAGGTTCAAAGAAAAGTGTCAAGGTCTCAAAGAGATTGTTGTGAGAAAGAACCATGAGAATTTATTGCTTATATTGGACTTGCAATGCCTAAACTAACAATTGGTTGTTTGTTAGGATAAAATTCAATGATTAACCCAACAAAACACTTTGTTGCAAGATGATAGCTATTAGTATAAAAAAAGCACGTAATTTAAAGAAAACTACAATGATCTTAAACAATAACTGAATCAATTAATTGAAAATGCTCGAATAATCACTGAAAAGGCTAAAAAAAAGAGTAAGAAAGGCACGTGAGGTTGAAACATGCCTTTCACCAAGTGTGACACAAAGATTCCTAATTGATGTTTCCAAGGATTTGGAGTACTTGCATAGATTTTAATAAAAGTTTGAAGGTTGTTTTTGTTTGTAATTGCAATATGCTTTGTAATAAATGGACTATCTAAGTTTCTTTTGAGAACTAGTATAGAATGAATGTCTCTTGAATGTTATCTTTGAAAAATTGACTCATATCACAACATCCATACATTTCTTGTTTTCTCATTTTTATGACTTTTTTTTTATGCTCATTTAAGTTTAACTTATTTAATAAAAGGTACCACATCATAGCTTGTATAAAAAAATGAACCTTACTACCACGACACTTATACAGGACCAGTTCTCAAGCAAGGGTCATGGATGAACAAGAGAAAGTTCAATAGGAAATGAGAAAAGAAATCAATGAACCAAAGGAACAATTTGCAAAGATTGTAGGGTTTTTGACTAATAAAGCCAATGATAATAAAAATCCCTTATTAGATAATCAAAATCAAGATTAGGATATGCCTCTGCTTGAAGACCCTAAATTTCCTCTTAGTTTTACTCTTCATGACACAAACCAAACTACACCATCAGGCCAAAATCCACCCAAGCACAATCTGACACTATTTAGTCCTCAAACATTTATGTATCCACCCCCAGGGTTCCAATACTAATATCCCAGTCCACCCTTCTATTTCACAACAATGGGGGGACCTAATGGCTCACCTAAAAACCATGATTCTAGTGATCCAAAAGTTACATGAGATTCAAATGATGATCTCAAGGACAAAGGGAAGTTATAAGTTTTGGAAGAACGGGTCCGAGTGATAGAAGGGACTAACATATATGGGCTCATGTATGCAGCAGAGCTATGCTTAATACCTGATATGGTTATTCCTCCTAAGTTTAAAATACCTAAGTTTGAAAAGTTTAATGGGTCTGTATACCCAATAAATCACCTGACTTCATATTGTCGAAAAATGGTATCTTATGCAGTGATGACATACTTCTTATTCATTTCTTTTAAGATAGCTTGATTGGTGTTATTTCTAGATGGTACACAAAGCTTGACTGTAATGAGGTTTGAAATTGGAAAAACCTTGCTGATGCTTTCTTAAGCTAATATCATTGCATAAACTGATATGGCACTGACAGAATACAACTCCTGAGCATTGGAAAGAAGACCAATGAAACATTTAAGGAATATACTCAAGGATGGAGAGATTTAGTTGCTTAAGTATATCTATCTCTTTTTGACAAAAAGATAGTGTCCAATTTATTGGCCCTTTTCACCCACCTTTTTATGATTGGATGATTAGTGATGCGTCATTAACTTCTCTGACATACCATTGGAGAAAGAATTAAGCATAGGGTCAAAGTGAATAGAATTATTGATAATTCTATTAATGCAATGGGTTCAAAGAAGCCCATAGTCAATAAGAAAAAGGAAAGCAAGGTGCATGCCACTAGTTACAAAAGGTAAGAAAGAAAACCTTAGCAAGCAAAGCCCAACCAATCTCCTTCTATTCAACCATTTCAACCATAATTCCTACCAATATTTTGCTTCAACCTTAAATTTCCATATGCCTATCTTTTAGCTATATCACCCATTTCTTTCAAACATTAATCATAAAAGCTCTTTTACTAGTACTATGACCCATGAACCAAAACTCATATCAGAATGCTAGCCCAAGAAAAGGTCCTAATAACTAAGAAAGAAGGCCTATCTAGTATGATCCTGTCCCAATATCTTACACTAAGCTCTTCCTAAAACTTTTTCAAAATGGAAAGGTTGCTTTGACCCTAATAAAGCCCATGGAACCTCCTTACCCAAGGTGGTATGACTCAATGCTTAATGTGACTATCATGTTAGAGCTATAGGTCACTTTATTGAGAAATGTCCAGCTTTCAAGAGTAAAGTGCAATCTCTACTTGATGCCAAATGGTTAAGTTTTGTAGGAATAACAGAAATGCCTAATATGCATCATAACCCTTTACCTGACCATGGTAATTTAGAGTAGGCACTACTAAAGGATAGCCAAAAGAAATTATTAAGAGGAAGGTGTTAGAGGTGAAGACGCCATTGGAATTTATTTTTAAGGCTCTTTTTGACATGGAATTTCTATGGCTTTAACATACAAATCCAAAGGTCCAAGTGCAGAATCATGGTGCTAAAGTGGTATGTGAGTTCCATGAAGGCAAAGAAGGGCATACTATTAAAAGTTGCATACAATTTAAAAGGTTACTTCAAAAGTTATTGGTTAGTAGCTTGTTCAAATAGGCTCTAAAGTTAGAGAAGACCGATTAAATGTAATTGAAGGAAGTGATGTGGCTAGTGGCACTCAGATCTCTCATTTTTCTCCTAGCACATTGGTAATTTGCTATAACTGAAACATAACTTTGGCACTTCTTTAAGTACTCATTTCTCACACTTTGGAGCCTATCAAAATTCAAGTACTCGGGCCTTTCCCCTATAAAAAGACAAATAAAGTGCAATGGAACTATACTTATCAAGTTCTTCTAGAAAGCAATCATACCTCTATTGTAACAACACCCAATTATGCCTGAACATCATCTATTACCAACATATTTGGTACTGGTGGCATTACTTGTAATGGTCGTTGTTATAGTCTTGAAAAGTTAGAAAAACAATGAATGGAAGAACTAAGATGATAGAAAAATAGGAAAGAAAAGGAGATAATGGGGGAAATTATTATGGAAGAAGGAAAAATGGGGCCCAAGACATACAAGAAAAATATGTCAGAAGAGGAATCTTGTGAATTCTTGAAACTCCTAAAGCAAGGTGACTACAACATGATTGAATAGTTGAATCATACACCTACTTGAATTTCATTGTTGTCATTATTTTTGAGCTCTGAGCCGTATAGGCAGGTATTAATGAAAGTGTTGAATTAAGCTTATGTTTGTGACAATATCTCCTTTAAAAGGCTTGGTGGTATCATTGGCAACATTAGGGTTGATAATTATTTTACATTCACTGATAATGACATATCATATGAAGGAATGGGATAAAACAAGGCACTTCACATCTCTATAAAATGCAAAGGATGTATCATAGTAAAGGTTCTTGTAGACAATGGCTTTTCACTAAATGTGATGCCATAATCGACTTTGTCCAAGCTCCCAACTGATGAATCATACATGAAACTTAGCACAATGATAATGAGAGTCTTTGATATTATAAGAAGAAAGGTTATTAGTGACATTAAACTCCCAATTTGAATTGGCACAAATGTTTTTAATAAATTGTTCCAAGTAATGGACATCACCCACCCTATAATTGTTTGCTTAGGTGACCATGGATTCATTTAGCAGGGGCAGTGCCTTCCACCCTACACTAAAAAATGAAGTTTATTATGGAAAACAAATTAGTGATTATATCAGAGAAGAAGATCTGCTTATCATGAAACTAACATCTACTTCATATATTGAGGCTATGGAAGAGGCTCTGGAGAGCGCATTCCAAACTTTTGAGATTGCTAATATTTCCTACATCTGAGAAAGAGCTCAAATCCCTAAGCCATATCTATCCATGACACTTGTAATGATGGCCAAGGTCATATTGGAAGAATGGTTTAAACTAGGGGATGGACTGGGAAAATATGTGTAAGGTGTGAAAGAACCTCTAAAACTTCCCAAAGATGTTGAAAAGTGTAGACTGGGATACAAGCCCATAAGAGCAAAAGGATGAGGATTACTAGTGAAAAGAGGGAAAAGAAGATGGCATGTATAGAAATCGAGAGCTTGAAGATGAAGGGGTTCACATATATGACATTAGAAAAGGCTTTCAAGGTGCAGGAATAACCTTTCCTAACCAAAATTTGGCAATCAGGTATGGACTCTTTAGCCTTGAAAGTGTTAGTTTGGTGTACCCTTGCTCCCTAAACTTTACACTTAACAATTAGGATATCTTTGAGTTTTTTTATTATCATAGAATTTTATTCAAAGTAATTTTATACTAGTACCACTTAAGGCTCTATCCAAGGCCTTGGGATGTTATTTGTAACATAGGCTTACATGTCTCATTCCAATGTCTACCTTAAATAAAAATGCATGTTTGGTTTCTGTCATTTATGTTTTCATTCATTGATTTGTTTATTTATTTATTTTTTTTGTTTCGTTGTTTCCATTCCTTAAATTTCATTGTATATTTGCTTACTTGATCCTTTTTTTCCCTTTCCTATAGGCTTTCATTAGATTTAGGTTTCAAAGTGAATTATTTAAGAATGATAATGTTATAACCTTTATATGTAACTTTGATCATCCTATTGATTGTGGTGAGATTGAAGAAAAAGGAAAGATTGATTTGTCAGTAAAACTCTTAAAGCTTGTTAAGGAAGTGGAGAAAGAGATCCAACCTTATGGAGAATCAGTCGAGATAATTAATCTGGGCATAAAGAAAGATAAAAGAGAAGTCAAGATTGGCACTTTGATGAAAAAAAATGTATAAGAAGGCTTGATCAAGCTCCTTTATAAATATAAAGATATATTTGCTTAGTCATACCAAGATATGCTTGGCTTGGACATAAATATATTGTTCATAAGTTACCATTGAAGCCAAAATGTAAGCCTGTGAAGCAAAAGTTAAGGCACATGAGGCCTAATATGTCTTTAAAGATTAGAGAAGAGGTTAAGAAGCAATTTGATACGGGTTTCCTTATAGTCGCCAAATATTTAGAATGAGTTGCTAATATTGTTCTAGTACCTAAGGAAGATGGGAAAGTTCGGATATTTGTGGATTATTGAGATTTGAATAGAGCAAGCCCTCCATGGCCATATATCAATGTCCTTATCGATAATACTATTGGGAATTCAATATTTTCGTTTATGGACTATTTTTGTGGGTATAATCAAATCAAGATGGATCCCAAGGATATGGAGAAAACCACCTTCATCACCTTCTAGGGCACTTTATGTTACAAAGTAATGCCCTTCGAGTTGAAAAATGCTAGAGTAACCTACCAAAGAGCAATGGTGACTCTACTTCATGATATGATGCATAAAGAAGTAGAAGTCTATGTTGATGATATGATCGCCAAATCAAAAAGTGAAGAATTATTGATTTATAGAAACTTTTTAAAAGGACAAAAAAGAATTAACTTTGACTAAACCTTGCAAAATGCACTTTTGGAGTGAGGTTAAGAAAGCTATTGGGATTCATGGTCAATCAGAATCAAATAGAAGTTGATCTTGAAAAGGTTCATGCTATTATGGAGATACTAATA
The DNA here is from genome assembly GCA_026873985.1 of Saraca asoca. Lineage (NCBI taxonomy): Eukaryota > Viridiplantae > Streptophyta > Magnoliopsida > Fabales > Fabaceae > Saraca > Saraca asoca. The sequence goes on from JANHAO010024560.1 coordinate 8,802, forward strand.
CCATGCATGGAGAAAGAAGTTAAAGTTTCTTAGGGAGGTTAAATGACATTGCTAGGTTCATATCCCAATTAATGGCTACTAGTGATCCATTATTCAAGCTTTTGCATAAGAATCAAACCATGGAATGGAATAAGAAATGCAAAGAAGCATTAAAAAAGATCAAGCAATATTTATACAAACCTCTAGTCATTATACCACCGTCACCCAAAAAACCCTTTATTACATACTTGACCATGCTTGAAGAGTATATGGGTTATATATTGTGGCACATGATGAATAAGGAAGAAAAGAATAAGCGATATACTATTTGAGTAAAAAGTTTACAGGCTTTGAGTCAAAATACTTTCTCTTGGAGCATATTTGTTGTGCCTTGGCATGGACAGCTCCTTGCTTAAAGCAATACATGTTATATTATACTACATGGCTAGTATCAAAGATAGATCTAATTAAGTACATTTTCTAAAATCCTACCTAATGGGAAGAATTGCTTGATGGAAAGTGTTGTTGTCTAAATACAATGTAGTTTATGTCACTTAGAAGGCAAAAAAGGGTAGTGCACTTGCTGACCTTTTGACTAATTAGCTTATTGAAGACTACAGTTCTATGCAATGTGAGTTTCCAGGTGAAGGCATATTGGCACTATTCAATAATAATGAATCACCCAAAGATAAGGAATGGATGTTATTGTTTGATAGAGCCTTCAATGCATTAGGGCATATTATTGGTGTCATTTTAATTTCTCCTAAGGAAAAAACTATCCCATTCACAACTAAGTTGTGCTGTGATTGTAAGAATAATATGGTTGAATATGAGACATAACCCATGGGCATACAAGCCATGTTAGATTTAGAAGTCAGGATCTTAAATGTGTATGAAGATTCTACATTGGTAATGCATCAATTGAGAGATTGGGAAACCCGGGATGCCAAGTCGATTTCATATCATAGACACACAATGAAGTTGTCAAAATATTTCAAAGAAATCACTTTTCATTATATCCCAAGAGAAGATAATCAAATTGCTAATGCGTTAACGACGTTATCCTTTATGTTCAAAGCAAATGGCAATGATTAGATGTATGTTATCAAAATCAAAAACTAAGATTTGTAAGCTTATTGTTTAAATGTTGAAGAAAAGTTTGATAGGAAACATTAGTATCATGATGTCAAGTAGTACATAAAGTGGAACAAATATCCAAAAGAGCCCTCAGCGAATGATAAGAGAACTATAAGGAGAATGACAATGGACTTCGTTTTGAATGGAGAAATACTATATAAGAGGAATCGTGACACTTTTTTGCTAAGGTGCGTTGATACGATAAAAGTGAGAAAGATCGTTGAAGAAGTACATGAGGGTTTTTGTATAACACATTCAAATTGGCATGCTAGGGTAAGAATAATTTTGAGAGTAGGCTACTTTTGGCTGACAATGGAGAGTGGTTGCATCAATCATATGAAGAAATGTCTTAAGTGTCAAATTTATGTCGACAAAATTCATTCTCTTCCTATGTTACTAATTATCTTGTCTACACCATGGCCTTTCTCGAAGTGGGGCCTTGATGACATAGATCTAATTGAACCAAAGGCTTCAAATGGTTATTGATTTATCCTTGTAACCAATGACTATTTCAGTAAGTGGGTTAAAGTCACCTCTTATCCTAGCATGACTTGAAAATTCATTTAGAAATTCATAAAAAGGGATTTGATATGTCACTATGGTTTGCCAAAAAGTATTATGACTAATAACTCCACAAATTTCAACATAAGATGATGACAAAGATGTGTGAACAATTCAAGATAAAGCATGACAATTCAACACCGTATCATTCCAAAATGAATGGAGTTATAGAAGTATACAATAAAAACCTTAAAAAGATCACCCAAAAGATGACAATAATATACAAAGATTGGCATGAGATGCTTCTATTTGCTCTCCATGGCTATTGAACCTCTGTTAGCACTTCTATGAGAGCCACTCCATTTTCTTTGGTGTATTGCATGGAGGTAGTACTGCCCACTGAGGTTGAAATTCCTTCATTAAGGGTTTTAATGGAGGCACAACTAGAAGAGGTAGAATAGGTTTGAGCTTGGTATGATTAATTGAATTTCATTGAAGTAAAAAGCTTGATAGTGTTGTGGTGTTGTGAGTTTTGTCACTCAAATACACAAGTGCACGCAGTCAACAAGTACTATAGAGTGAGTGAGTATCATCTCCACAAGGATTGAAATTCTTACAAACTAAATGTAAAAATCTAAATAAGCAAACAATAAATTTTCTGGGCTAACTAAAATGATTAAGAGCTCAAAATAACAATACTGAACTACACTACTAATAATTTAAGAAAAAAGGTACTAAATCTCCAAAAATGGATTAATATGTGAATTGATTAATTGAGATTGATGAATCCTTTTAACATGCAATTTCCACTTAGCTGTTATGGTAATGCTGCAGCAAACTTCCTAGTAAACCAAAACTTCATGATAGCACATGCCAATTTCCCAATTCTAACATGCTTAGGGTCCTTAAATTAGATTACACATATTCCTATACTAATCTAGATTTTAGAACTCAATTTTCAGCACCAGTTCCTTTGGGTTTTGCAAGGTAAAAAATATATTCCTATATTATCTACAAATCAACAATATATAAAAGTTAAACTTGTATCATTCAAGCAATGTCCAATAATTTCAATCTTTCTAGATCTGAAGTTATTTCTATATCCCATCATTAATGGCCAGTCAACAATGAGAATTGAAAATTAGCACACTTGAAATGAAAAAGGAAAGAT
>JANHAO010024561.1:0-11593 GCA_026873985.1 Saraca asoca
AATAATAAATATGTGATATAATTAAATATAATTAATTAAATTTTAGATAATTATATTCTTATTTTGAATATTTTAATTATATCAAATTGGTCTCAATTTCAAAATAAAAATAATATATTTCATATATCTAATGATATCAACATATCTTTTTATGTCATTTTACATTTATGCGCTAGTTCAACAGCTAATTTTACCAAACACTTCTAATACAATCAGTTAGCTTATCAGCTTTCAGCTAACAGCTAACAACTAGCAGTTAGCAGCTAGTAAAATAGCTAACAGCTAGCTTATTAGCTATTAGCTAACTTTTCAGTTATTTGCGTCAAGCAGACTCTAAATGTTTCCGTTAAAGCACGTTATTTTGCTGTCCTTTAATAAATGAACTCAATGGTTAATTTTATTATTTATTTATTATATTAAAATTCATAAAATTAATATTTGGTATTTTAATTTTTTGTCTCATAATTTTAAAAAATTAAAGGAGATAAAAATGAAAATAAATAAGTACTAAAATCTACATTTATTATTTTGTAAGATGGATTCACAAAAATAAGGATAACGTGGTATCACTAAAAGTCTTTCAAAGAACTGCATTTATTAAATTGTATAGATAATATGAAATTATTAAATAAAACAAGCTTAAAAAGATTAAGGAATTTATAATCAAATATAAATATCATATATCATGCTTTACAATTATCCTTTCCAATTTTTAAATAATATGTGCTTCTAGAAATGTGGTTTAAGATAAAATTTATCATTCACTCATGATTCATAAATTCAATTTTTTTATTTAAATTATAAAAAATTATTTTAGTCAAAATTTTACCTAGAACAAATTAATGCTCAAATATATTATGCCGCTTCCATAAATTCATAAGAAAAAAAGAAGTGTATAAAATGATCATAGGTTAAATATTTTATTTATAGAAAAAAAATTGTTGGGAATAAAAGCCTTAGAGGAATATTATTTTTAAACTTTATTATCATTTTCATTATTTATCCAAATTATAATTTAAAATAATTATTAAAAAGGTGAAACATGCTGTTAATACAAAAAACGTCAATAGAATCATATAATTAATTATTTCATATTATCATTCGTTTCATAATATACTACAAAAAAATATATAGTTTCTGACGAATTATTCATCAAAAATCTGTCAAGCGACCAAAATTGAAAAAATTATCGATTATCGACTACCATAATCTATCATAAAATAGGCAAAAAATTTAAGAAATTATGCTCATTTTTTTTCTAATGAAACTTATTGTACAACAAATTTTATCCATCAAAAAATTCAAAAACTTTTAAATAGTTAGGTGTATAATTTGTTGGTCATTTTCCTTCTATTTTATTTACTTTGTTGCACTGGAGCTCTTTTTGACTTTATTAACTTGATTTTTGTGCTTTTAAAGTGTTTTTCACAAATTTAAATCAATTAAATTGTTCTTACTACTTTATTTTGCATTATTATCAATTATTTTTATTTAATTATTATGTATTTCTTGATTTAATTGGCTTTTCTTATTTTGCTTTAGTAGTTTTGGACTTCAATTTGTATATGAGTTTTTTTGTCACTTTTCTCGCTTAGAAATTAAAGTTAGTACATATTTTTAATTATTAGTTAATTAATTATTAATAATTTGTCATATTCTATGAGTTAATTTTTAAATAGTAATTGTATTTTTTTGTATATTTGAATTATGATTGACTAATTATATATTTTAAATTATGTTTACAAATTATATATATTTCAAATTAAATTAAATAGGATTAAATAGTTAAATGAGATATTTAATAATATTATTGATATTACTTTAAGAATTATGTATATTTTGAGAACGATGAGTGGTAAAGGCGTCTCAATTACTAGGAGGATCCTAAATTCAAGTTCGAGTCCAAGCATAATAAGAGGAATAGAGTCTCAAATACAGATGGACAAAATTTCTCCCTGTACATTAGCGGACCCATCCCTATAGCAAAGCATCGATTGCACATGGTAATGTTATTTTAACTTAATACTATTTATATCATTTACATTATTATAGTTACGTTCGTACCACAATCTATACTATACACGAAAATTTTCATGTTGTACAAATAGTTAAGACCAGGGTCAAGCAGCTTGTGGATAACTTGTTTTGTTGTATTCACATCTAAAGGAATGACTAGTAGGTCTCATTTTAAACTGTATAGTCTTATGTAAGTATTTTTTTTAACTTGCATTTTTGTTATTAATGTATTATATATTTAATGGTAAAAATATTACATTTATAATATCATATAATTAATTGCTTTAATTTGTAAGAAACTTTAAACAATAGAAAGGAGAACTTGGCATAGACTTAGGCTCATAGAAGTCGTAAGGACTCTGGGGACACAACGGGTAATGTGGTAGGGCCATCTAATCATGATTTGTGAGTAAACACTATAGGTAGGACCAAGAACGGACGAGTCTATAGGTTAGGGGTCTAAGGCCACTATGGAGATAGCTATGTCTCACACCAAGAGTGTGTCATCTACTGCACTGGAGCAACTCAGGCACATCATTGCTGAGATACAGCAGTAAATGCAGGTTTTTTTGGCTCGAATGAAGAATCTTTTGCAAACTCAATAGCAATAAAGTCAGCATTTGTTGCCTTCTCTCCCACTTCATTTTTGTTCATATGATTAGCACCAGCCTCCTACCTATTACTAACTACCTCCCGCTTACATGTATTTGCTACCACTACTATAGCTGGTTTCACCACCATCAGCCAGAGATATTAGGTGGCCTGTTGGCTAATAATAGCATGATATTACCCTAAATCAAGAGACTGATGATCAATTCCTCTCTAATATTATGTTATAGTTTTATTTTTATGTTTTCAATTGAATAATATGTTTTATATATATTTGATTTGAATAATACAATTTATAAATTATTTTATCAATTTTGTATATTTATAACTATTCGTATACAATGTATTTTAATATTTTATTATAAAGTAAATATAAATGGTTAGAAATTAGAATTAAAAATATTAAAATTAATTTTTTTAAAATTTTTAATAAAACATTTAAAATAAATTTTCAAAAATTATATTAGTAAAAACAAAAAAAGAATATTTATTTTGACGACTATTTTGACAGATAAAAGAGAAAAAAAATCTAAGAAAAAATTGTCATCTCAAAATCCATTGAAAATATATTTTTGAAGGAAAAAAATTTCCAACAATGATCTTACCAATGACCATTTTCCGTCAAAAAATGGTATTTTTGATAGAAAATTTCATTGAAAAAGGCTTTCTTTCATAGTGGTATCAAAACTTAAATCATAAAAGTTTAGACATGGATAATGATATAAAATTAAATTTAGGATAGTAATTAATTAAAACAAATTATTTGATTACTTATTTTTCAATTATCCTTTTCTCTTTTTTTTTTTTTTAAGTTATGTGATTTATTATCAAATATAGATATCATATATCTACTTCTCAAATATCCATTTTAATTTTTAAATAACACGTGCTGTTAGGAATGTAATTTTAATTAAAATAAAATTTATCATTATTGATAGTAAAAAGAGGTAAGGGTGAGCAAAAGTCACACATTAATGAGAAGTCAGGTGTCTTTGTGCCTAATAAGGCAAGGGCATGCCAAGCCTAAACAAGAAGGTGCCCTCAAGGCCGATTGGCCTAAAGAGGGACAAAACCACCTCTAGACCACTGAGCTAAGATGGGACAATATCCTTCATGGAGACAAGATCCTCTTGAGGAGGCGCCTTTTAAGGAGAAGGTGGGGGTAGCTACCTGCACCCTAAAGGGACAAAACCATAAAAAGGGCCACGAAGGGCCATACTCCAAAGCGAACAATACCTCACATGTGGGCAAGACTCATATCGACCATCATCAATCATCTATTCATAATTTATAAATTCAGTTTTACCATTTAAATTACAAAAAAACTAGTTTAGTCAATGTTGACAGTCAATTTTGATAATCGATTAACTAAAGGTTTTGAAGTCTAAACTATAAGGAAACGTGCAAAAATGCATGAAAAGAGTGAAAAAAGGAAGAACAGAATAAACATCAGGAGTTTTTAATATGGTTCAACTAAAATCTTTCTGTTAGGATTTCTACATCCACGATAAGTGTATTAGCTGTTGTGTGTTTTTCAATAGAATAACAGTACAAATATTTTTCCCTATATTTTGGTAGAGTTTTGATATGTATTTTTTGCTCATGCCCATTACAATGATTTCCCCTATTTATAGAGGCAGAAGGTTACAAATATAATTTAATAAATTATAAAATTATATTTTTTGTCGTATTGGGCAAGAAATACTAGGCAACTCACTGTTAGTTTTTTGGGGTTGCTCTATCAGTTGAAAGTATGTGCCTCTAGTAGCTGATTCGACTTTGATATTCTATACCCAATGTTTAAGATCACTCATTTGATGATCGAAGCTCGCATTAGGAGACCTTTTGGCCATACAAGTTGGTTCTGTTCTTGGGCTTAATCAGTGTGCCTTCTAAAGGATGGTTGAGGTGGCCTGTTTTGACCAGCAAACTGAGGCTCATGTCTAATGTGCGGGGGCTACTGCATTGGCCTCGTCCTGCATCCTAAGCTCGCAACTGGCAATCCAATGCCTTAGTTGAGCTACCTTAGTTTTTGGATGAGTAGGGCCTTTTCGGGTTGGACTCATTTGTTTGGCCTTTACTGGCCCATTTCACATGGTCCCAAAAATACCCATAACATTAGTCTCCCAACTCTTAGTTCACTTTGTGGACTGAGAATTGTAGCTATAGTCTATAATGTTGGCAGGGTCTTCACTTACAGTCTATAGTGTTATCATTTTATACTTCTTGTCTTACTGTTTTTGCCCACACTATGCTTTTAATATTCATATTTTATAGTCATTGGCGTGACAGCCTCACTTTTTTACTAGACCGTTTGATCGAGGGCAGCTGGATAGTTTTTGGATCCTCCGATGAAGCCGGACTAATCTATATAAGATGTGAAAGACCTTCTTCTTTTTCCACCAAAGAGCCTGATGGGTGCATTAGCTGAGCCCCCTTATGTTTCTAATAGTTCAGATCTTTGGTAGAGTGCTACGAGGTGTGTATAACCTGCTGCGATAATTCCTTTTTGAGAATCCTGGGAAGTTTTATTATAGAAAGCTTTCATGGATAATTTCTCTCTGAGAATCACAGGAAATTTGGCTACCTTCTCAGGGTGATGCTAATGCATTCGATTTTTTCACCCTTGTTCTTTTGCCTCCTTGCACTTTAATGTTGGGTGTCCCTATGTACCTTGGGGGCAATTAAGTTAGGGAAGAGGCTTTTAGCTTGGGAGGAGGATAAGGAAGAATTTAAGCAGTTTGACTTGCTCATTGATCCTCCAGCTTGTTAGAATTCAACCCTTCCTTCTTAGGAAATGTTAGCTGTAGGCTTGCTTTGATTTGTACTTTTGAATCTTCATGTAAATTCACCTCGTTGAAAGAGGTTTTGTGATAAATAAACTTTTCATATTTTTCCACTTTTTTGAGTGCATCACATTAGATGTTTTGTATATCTTAGAAGATAATCTGTAGGTAGACATGAATAGATTCTTGCAAATTATAGCTAAATAAATAAAATATTAAGTTGAATGACCAATCAATCATATTAGTATTTCTCGATTGACGATAAATTTGAGTATTAGAGTGCCTCAATTGGTAATAAGTTTGAGCACCAGAGTGCCTGAGTGCCTAAGCTGGTGCAAGATTGTATGCCCAGGTAGCTCACACAGATGCACTTTAGCTAGCATGACATTGAGTACCCAGGTAAGTCACATGAATGTGCCTCAGCTAACACGACACTGAGTGCCCAAATAGATCACACGAATATACCTCAGCTAGCATGAATGGTGTGACCAGGTAGGTCACGCCTCAACTATCACAAATAGGTTGCATGAGAGTTGCGCCTTAAGTAGCATAACTTGAATGTGGTGCGGACTGAGGGCTATAGTCCATTGCTTGCGATCTACGATTCGGGCTATAGTTCGTTGCTTATGATCTGCGATCTTGGTTGTAGTCTATTGCTTGCAATCTATAATTTTGGCTATAGTCTGTTGCTTATGATTTGCAATCTTGGCTATAGTTAATTGCTTGCGATTTGTGATCTTCTAGGTCATTTGACATACTTTTATTCATTTTATCCGTGACTCTAAGGTTTCTGCCACTAGCACGTGTGGCTATTTCTGCCTTTGGTGAATGTTTTTGCCAAATTGATCATAACGTACTGCTAGCATTTGTTAAACCATAAAATTATAGGTAGTTAATCAGTTCCCAGATCCAATGGTGATATTTTGCACAATATAAACTGAGAAAAACCCTTTTCCCTCTTTCATTCGTCATTTGAAATCTAAAATTCCTAAACAACTCTTCTTTCTCATCCTCTTCATTAAACCTATGACTGTTCATCGTCGTTCATTGCCGTTAGTGCTATTTTGGCTTACCAGGCTCATCGTTTGGGTTTTAATCACCAAAAACCAACTTAGTTCACATTTTAGGCCTTCTCCTTTGTTTAACACAGTGAGTTTTGCTCTTTGATTTTTGGTTTCTGTGTGTCTTTGTTTTATGGTCTGTGTGAGGCTTACTTGGTTATAGTTGAAAAATCTGGGATGTTAGTTAAACTTGCTTGTCTATGCATTTTCTTTTGTCATGTCCCATTCATCTAATCGATCCGTCGGTAGGTTCTAGGGTTTTTGATTGTTGTTTCAACCTTTCATTAGTTTTTTGGGCTTTAGCGGCCCAATGATCGAGCCTTCCACATATTCTGGGTCTAGGTCTTAAACTTGGTGAGGTATGTATGATTTGCTGCGTAGGGAGATCTTTGTTAGAATAGATTTCTCAGCTTTCGGGATGGTTTATCTTCATTGACCTGATCATTTTTCTTTCTTTTTTGTAGATGTCTCCATTTTATAGACGTCATGGTCACCAAATAGGAAGTGGTGAAGATATCGAATCCTCCGAAGAGAGTAGGGAGTAGTTTCGTCTCATCGAGGAGGGAACCTCTCAGAGTGGTGAGGTCGCGGAGGTGTCTTCGATCTTGATAGGAATCCTTAAGCTATTGATATGCAGGGGTTTTTAGATCATTCACCTTTTACACATTAACCCTCAATCATCAAGTTTAGTGAGCTTGAAGGAATAACTCACATGTATCATTTTCTAAAGGGTTGTTGTATTATAGCACCTTCCTCTAACGACCATGCTGCCTTTCCCCCTTTGAAGACTATAGCAATTAGTATCTAGCACCTTGACACCATGCTCAGATTCCTAGTCCACCCTTATATAGTTAACTTTTTGAACAAACTAAAGCTTTCTCCTTTCCAACTGACCCCAAATTCATATTCTCAACTAACTTCCCTTGCGTTTCTTTATCTTAGGAATGGCCTTCCACCTCTTTCTATTAGGGTCCTTTGTAACCTTTATAATATTAAGAGTATAGGATTGCGAGATGGAATTTATTACTTATCGGCCCTTCTGTCTAGTTACAAGAAAATTTTACCTCAAGGAGATGCCAAGGGGAAGTCCAACGTAGGAAATTATAAGACTCATTGGTTTTATGTCGCCTGCCCTTCCTTGCATCATCTTCAAAACTTTGCATTTGTTTTGTGTCCTGGTAAGTGAGCTCAGGCAATGCAGGCTAGCTTCAATACTCACTTTACTTTGTTTTGAATCTAACCTTCTGTTGTATCTTGCAAACAGACCTAGGAAAGAGAAGCCAGTGCTAAAAACAAAAGAGGCTAAGGTGCTTAATCAGTTTGCTGCTACTGAGGATCTCCAGAATGACTTGAGGTTCGACAAGGGGTTCCTACGGTCACACAGGCTTTCTCTTACCCTCAACATCGAGCTACATGATAGCATGAGAGATATTGGAGCTCGCAGAGCTAGAAAGGTAATTTCGATTGACTTCGGGGAGCACACATCTACGAAGAGACTTAATCTTCTCAGGCCTCCCTCTTCCACTAAGTCAAAGTCTATCGCCGCTCCCACTCCTGTTCATGTTAGCCATAATTCTTTTTCAGTAGTCACAGCGGAAACTTCGTAGGTGTTGGTCCCTATTTCATAGCGAAATGGTTGAGGTCGCTAGAGAGCCAATGAGGTCACCTGGTCATGGGGAAGAATCCCCAGATAAGCCTCCTACCAAAAAACAAAGAAATGACAAAGGGAAGGAGATAGCTACTACTTTAGAAGAAGAGTTTGAAGGTACGCCAAAAGAAGGTCCCGATGGTCTAGGTCCCAAGACAAAGGAATATTATGATTTCCTTCACAAGCATATAGGCCAGGTCTTGGGGACCTATACAAAATCATTAGAGTCTGGAGACATGCATGGTGATGGCTTGATGGGCGTGTTGGTTTGCCATTGTATGTTGGTAAGTATAATTCTTTCTCTTCAACTTTTCACCTTTTTGGTGGGTAATTTTAACCATTTTGGTCTTTTCAGGGCACACTGGAGGGGATTAAGAGAAGGGATGAGATCTTATTCTGGGAAGAGGAGTGGAGCAAGCTCGAATGCGACCTAGCTACTTCGACTGTTGAGACATCAGAGCTGAGGAAGAAATTGCAACATTACGAGATTTAGCTATAAAGTGTCGAGGTAGCCGAGAAGGAGATCAAGGATGCTTTATTTCATGAGACGTCTAGCCTTATCTCAAAGCTCCATAAAACTATTAACGAGATGAGGCAATTACAAAATGAGCTAGACACATTAGCAAGGTGGGCTGAGACCATCGAAAAGAAAAAGGAAGCAGCCAGGGATAGGGGCGTTTGTGTTGAGGATAAAGCAACTCAAGCTGAGGATAGGGTTGCTCGAGCTAAGGAATAGGTTGCCCAAGTTAGGGGGAGACTGCCGCCATGATTACACAAGTCAAAGATATTACGGTCTCTGATACTATCGATAACTTTTTATTCACTCTATGGAAAAAGTACCTAGATATGAACTTCACCTTTTTCGATAGGGACATTGAAGCAACTATCTAGCATTTTGTGGAGGACACGAGGGCAGCTTCAACTTCGGGTGTAGAAATTGGCAATGAGGGTTCTCCTGCTTGGGGGGATACTTAGGTTGAAGGCAGCTCGCAGGTTAAGGAAAAAATTACGGTGGGGTTTTAGGAGCAAATGATAAAAGACTTGCTCGTGCCTTTAGCCAATTCTCAGACCCTTCAGGACTCATCTAGGCCTCTGACCTCTCCATAGATTGCGCCACTGCGTCTCCGTCTTGCACTTTTATTTTTGAATACTTTGATTGTCCTCTGACTGGATAAATTGTTTGTAATTACGATGAACCTATTTGAGCTGCTTACTCTAAATTGAATCCATTTAACTTTGTTGTTCATTTTGGTTGATTAGCCTTCCGAGCTTTTGCCAAGTCAAACATTCAAATACTTTGTTAGCAAATCGTGGCTTCATGCTTGAATGCTAGGTTAGTAGGCAGTGGCCCTTGTAGCTCCCAAGATAGCTGGTCGAGCTGATAGCCTAAATGTTTAGGATTATATTTGTCAAGTTGAAATGTCTAGTAAATGGTACATTGTTAACATGGATGAATGTCTGGAAATCGCACATTGTTAATATGGATAGACGGTCGCACATTGTTAACAGTCAACATTTTGCTTAGAACATTAATCTACTTAAATAGATTGTAACGTTTCCATAAATTTGAACTTATTGCTCTAATTAATATTAGTAATATGTTAATTAAGAAAAAAGAAAATTATAAAATAATCATAGGTTAAATATTTTATTTGTGAATAGAAAAATATTAGTGGAAATAGAAATCATAGAGATTTATCAATTTTTTATGTTTTAGGTGATCATACTTTATCATTTTTTTCATTATTTATCCAAATTACAATAAAAAAGATGTATTAAAAAATGTGAAACAGGCAATTAGTACACAAAATGCAAGTAAAACCCTATAATTAATTATTCCATATTATCATTTGTTTCATAATATCAAAACTTAAACTACAAAATTTTAAATAGGTATAATGATAGGAAATTAATTTGTAGTTGAGTTTAAGATAATGATAGAAAAATAATTTTAGAATAATAATAAGCTCAAATAGTTTTTCTAATATCTTACTTACCAATTATCCCTTTCTTTATTTTTTTTTTTAAAAGGTTATATAGTTTATAATCAAATATAAATATCATATATCCTATTTTTCAGTTATTCCTTCAATATTTTTAAATAACTTGTGCTATCAAAAATGTGATTTTAGTTAAAATAAATTTTATTATCTATTCATAATTCTTAAATTCGATTTTACTATTTAAATTATAGAAAATTAGTTTGGTAAAAATTTTACTTAGAAAATTAATATACTTGAATAAATTATAATGCTTCAATAAATTTAAACTTATTGACTTAATCAATATTAAGCAATATTTTCAAACTTTCACCGCCTTTCTCAAATTTCTTTACCATTTGCCAATGATTTAGGAAAACTCAAATCAGGTGAAAAAAGAAACATTTTTAACTTTTCTAGTGCTATGAGATATAACTAATTTATAAACAATCCTCCTAGTAAATATAGCATCTAAACTGCATTTAGCTTCACACAAAGTATAACAAGATAATGAAATTCCTTTCTTGCAAGTAGTTAATAATTATATTAAATTGTATAAATTTTATAAGCAAATATATATAATCCCAATATCTTATTAGCTCCATTTGTGCCATCCATATGAAATTATAGAATCATCATTTTCTTTCTTGCAAGTAGCTAAGAATTATATTAAATTGTATAAATTTTATAAGCAAATATATATAATCCCAATACCTTATTAGCTCCATTTGTGTCATCCATACAAAATTATAGAATCACCATTTTTTTTCCTTGAAATTGTGTTTGGGTGACATCAGCTAAACATATCTCGAAAGCTTGCTTCAAACCAACCATGAATATCAACATGTTTCTTGAATTAAAAGCCAAACATTAAAAATATCCAAATCAAATTATTAGAAAAGCCAGTAAACTAAATTCCAAAAAGCAAAGTTCAACAATTAAGACCAAGTCTTATAACATCATAACAAAGATTAAAAAAAAAATGTCAATAGTGAAACAATAAACTTTTTCTTTCTTCTTTCTTCTTTTTTTTTTTTTTATAAATTATACTATTTGAAGTAATGTCAAAAGTTATATAAAAAAACAAGACGTGATTTTGAGATTGTAAAATGAAATAAATTGTGAGTGAATATTTATTATTATAAAAAATTAAGAATTGTTAGGATCAAATACTCTCAAACATACCTAATCCAATAGAATAATTAGATAAAAGTCAAGATCTAAAAATCTCCTATCACTTAGAGAAATTCATTATTCAGAGCCACCATGCTTTTATATCTTGAATGTTTATCTTAAAAGTAAAGAAACCAAAGATACAAATAGACTATTTGAGGAATTTCTTGATAGAAATTTAGGGCCTGTTTGGAAGTGTTTTCAGGTGTTTTTGTTTTATTGTTTTTAAAAACAGTTTTCTAAAAACAGTTTTTAAAAACAGTTTTTCTAGAACCAAAAAATAAAAAACTTGTTTGGATGTAAATTTTGAAAACATGTGTT
>JANHAO010024562.1:0-11587 GCA_026873985.1 Saraca asoca
TAATTGTTGGAATCATCTAAAAGCTTTAGTGTTTCTTGATTTGAGCAATAATAAGCTATCAGGTGAAATTCCTACTTCCTTAGGCGCTTTAGTTAATTTGGAAGCTTTGGTTTTGCGAAATAATAGCTTGGCTAGAGAACTTCCCTCCTCATTGATGAATTGCACAAAGTTATTGATGCTGGATGTGGGACAGAACAAATTGTCTGGCCCAATACCTTCATGGATAGGGAAAAGTCAACAACCATTGGCAATCTTAAGTGTACGGTTGAATTCCATTTCTGGGAGTCTACCTTCAAGTCTGTGTTACCTACGACATATTCAAGTGTTGGATCTCTCAGTGAATAGCTTATCGGGAGGAATTCCACGATGTCTAAAGAATCTAACTTCAATGGCTCAACAAATTATAAATTCAAGTGATTATATTGATGCCCATTATTTTTCTACCAATTATTCTGGTTATCATGAATTTGATTTCCAATTATTCATGATGTGGAAAGGTGCTGAAAGTGAGTTCAAGAATCCCGAATTACTCCTTAAAAGCATTGATCTGTCAAGCAATCATCTATCAGGAGAAATACCAATAGAAATTGGGGATTTGCTTGGATTGGTCTCTTTGAATCTATCAAGAAACAATTTGAGTGGCCAAGTCACTCCAAAGATTGGCAACTTAAAATCACTGGAGTTTCTTGATTTGTCCAGAAACAATCTCTTTGGCAAAATTCCTTCAAGTCTTACTCAAATTGATCGCCTGACCAAGTTGGACGTGTCAAACAACCATCTCTGTGGAAGGATTCCAATTGGAACACAACTGCAGAGCTTTGATGCCTCCAATTACGAAGGAAATCTTTGTCTATGTGGAAAGCCACTTAACAATGAATGTCCAAAAGAAAAAATGCCAACAACAATTGTAGAAGATAAGAATGAAAAGTCAGCATTCAAGGAAGCATTTTACATGAGCATGGGGCTGGGATTCCCCATTGGATTTTGGGGTTTCTTATTACCAATACTGCTGAAGCAATCTTGGAGGCATGCCTACTTGAGGTTCTTGAACGACTTTATAGATAGCATCTTTGTGATGGTAGCAGTGAATATGCATTCAAGGTTGCAACTCCCAGCTTAGAAGGTAACAAACTTATCTATCTCCTTCTATTATTTCTGGTTCTTTAAATTTTGTCACCTTTTTTTGTTCATTCTACCACAGCAAAAGATCTTCTAACTTATTTTGCCACTGTAGTATACATTATATTATTATGGTATATATAATTTTAAATATAATATCTATCAAATTATAATCATCATGATTCTTTGAAAATATATTGATCTATTCTTTTTGTGCCATAATTTTGTAATTTGAAGTTGTTAAAAAATCAATTCATTAAATATTAATGGTATTTAATATATCTTTTTGAATACATGTAATTAAACATTCATTGATCCATTTATCATTTGACCATGCAACCTATTCTTCCTAATCTTGCCTCTCTAAGTTGTAAAGGCCCATATAAAATTAATGCTAACTTTAAAATTGTAAGTAAATGATTTTTTTCATCTCAATATTTTAGTGGAGAATTTAAGATTTAATATAGATATTTTTAACATCACTCATAACATCTCATACAGTTTTAGAAGAGTCATTCTAGTACACTAAAATACATATGTGTTTGGCATGATTACTAACATGAATTTTACAAATTTCTGAGTGTGTTTTAGGGTAACAACACTTGCAGGATGGAGTATGTATCATATGCTGCTGTAGGACGTACTTCTTTCTACATATTCTTGATGTAGTGCTTGGAGGCTGAAGCATAGTAAGCTCAATCAATCTACAAAGAGGATGGCACTTGCATTTTATCACAATCTCCTTTTTGGTTTGCTTTTTATATGCATAAATAAATCATTATTTCAAGAAACTTGACATATGACTTTACTTATCTTTTGCTGTATACGTTGAGTCTAGTCCTTCTCTCAAAAAACTTTATAAATTGTTTAGATGATAAAAAACTATTTTGGAAAAACAATTGTGACTTGTTATTGCAGTTCTTTTTTATCAATATTTGCTTGAAGGATTATTTGAAGATTGTTAAAGACTTAGTCGAGGTATACGGGGTTATTTTTGTAATGCTTAGATTTATTTGAACTTAGATCATATTTTTGAAAAATCATCTTAATAGGTAATTGCCTTAGAAATTTTATCAAAATGCCATTCGGCAATCTCTCAAGCTTTTTTGTAAGTTGAGAAATAAGGTTTTTGTTAATGAAAATGTTTTTGAAAAAAAACTAAAATGATTTAAATTGAAAACTTTTCAAAATATTTTCAAAAATTAGTTATAGGCTTATGAATTGATCTATCAATTTCAAAAGTCTAATAATTGATTCACTCGATTTTTAAAAGTTACTAGAGATGACATACTAACATGAATCAATCTATGAAAAATTAATTCACATTTAAAATATTCTAAAATATCTCAAATGATTTTGTTTACTACAAAGGCCATCCTACTTACACTCCAAGGTAGTAATCTATACAAACACATAAGCCAATATAAGTTTTTAGACACCAACGCAAAGAAAAAATTGAGTGATCTAAATTCTTTTATACCCTAGTTTATGGAGCTTCTTTTGTGAATTATGAATATTTAAATGTTTTTGTTTATAATCTCTATATTTATTGAAATTTCTCTAAGTTTTTAGCTTGAGTGAGGGATCTTAAGAGATTTTAGAGTAAGGTATTTTTAAATAACGATATTTGAGCGAGAAATTTCAAGGAAGGATGTTGTATTTCAAAATTTTGTAAAGTTTCTCAAGAGCCTATTGAATCTTGAGAGAATAGTGGACTAGAAATGCTTTGCTTGCAAGCATCGAAGACTGGATGTACTCTTTAGAGTGAATTTTCAAGGAGAAATCACTATAAATCTATTTGCATTCTCTCTTCCCTATCTCTTTTAAATTCAACATTTTAATTAATTTAACTATTTACATTTATTGAAATTAAAATTATCTTACAATTGATTAATTGTACTGCTAGCAAATTTAATTTGTATTTGAGTTGTTCACATTTATTTCTCAAAACTAATTTGATTTTTTAAAAGGAGATTAAAAAAAAATCTAAAACCCAATTCGTCTCTCTTGAATGAAATCTAAAGCTTCAATATCTAGAATGTACTTCTTTTTATGGGCTAATTCTTAGTTGCAAGTAATTTATTAGATTTACTTCAAAATATTTGAAACATGAAAATATATTCTTTTTTAAAATATATTTCCATGTATCCCTTTAATTATATTGTTTAATTATAGCTTTGACTGCAAGAGACACGTGTGCTTTGCCTATTTGAATAAATAGAAACCACAATTCCAATCCCAAGTTAGATTATATAACTATGCAACCCTCACTGGTTTCAAATGAAATGGAAAGATTAAAGGTTTTTTTATTCGTAAAAATCAATAGTTAAATATATGTAATGTTATTCTGTTTCTACCATCCATCTTAAAAATGAAGTTAAAATGTTCTTTGATGAATTTGTAAAAGGAAACTCCACGCACTTTTTGCATTTTTTTTAAAATATATTTTTCCCTCTAATTAGAATTTGACAATGAATCACTGCTCACTTATATCACAAATTGACTTAATATATACATACGGATAAATATATATTATATATTTAAATAAAATGATTGATGGATTTTATTTTAAAATATGATTTTTTATTATTAATATTATTTTATATTTTATAAGTATTTTAAAATTACTTTAAGTAAAAATATCAAAAATTAGATGAATGGCGCTCAACATTCCTTGATTTTGAATTCGTGGACTCCTGAAAAGAACAATTCATGGCTTTAAAAAAAGTGAAGACAAGGAAGAAAAATTTAATAAAGAATTTTTTTCAATAAACTAAACAAATAAATTTTACTTCAATTCCTCTTCCCTCAGGCATATCTATAATGTTAGGAGTTGATTTATAAGATTTAAGTCTTTTATAAACTTTTAGATAAGATTGATGATATTTATAAGCAAATTTATAAGGCTAAGAGTATTAATGAAGGACATGGAAAATTCACATAAAGGACCAATTATGGTTGTACCATATTTTAATATTTCAAGACAAATGAGTATTTTTTTTTATATAAGTATGAATACTAATATTAATATTATCTTTTGCTGTTTAAGTTCCTTTATAAAAAAAATCATCGGCATATAAATTTTTTTAAGTAATTAGATTGAGCACAGGTTATTTATTTGCTACAAATCCTTTAAATTTTAGTAAACAAAATTGGCAATTTTGTGAGTTTAATTTGAGTTAAATAAATTGATTTAATTCAAGTTTAAACTGAATCATGAACTGAGAATTATATCCCATAATTTTACTTAAACTTGTGAAACCATCCAAATACGAAGCATAAAATTAGATGAGTTTAATTTCTTTGATACATATATATATATATATATATATATAAGAACCCTCATATAAAAGAATAAAATACTATAAATTTGTAATAAGATTTTAAAATTTAGAAAAAGATAGCATAGCATAATATAGGATAATAATGTTGTATGCTAGGTGATTCTTAAATTTGTTTAATCAGTTGAATTAATAATTGAATACCACATAAATAAAAAATTAAATAAATAAAATTATATATAAAATATAATTCATATAATATAACTTACATATTTAAGTTTGTTATACAGAAAAACTAATAAATATTACAAATAAAAATCAACATAAAACTCATAAGAAGTCAATAACTAACAAATTATTGTATCCCTGGTCATTCATTTTGTTTAACTTCCAAAAACTTATGCTGCTATCTAGAAAATACAAAACAAAATTAAAAACCTAGTTTAAATGCAAATTAAATAAAAAGAAAGAAAAAATAGAAGTTAACTAGTTTTCAATAAGCAGTTTCAATTCACTTGTTTCATCGATTTATCCAATTTAGTTTGATTTAATTATAAAAATAATTTTTATATCAAACCGTTAAATATAATCATTTTAGATTCATTTTGAGTTTAAAAGTGATAGACTTCACACATATTTTCTTTTTTCCATTCTTTCTTTCTATTCAAATAAGAAAAAAATAATCCCCTACTTGTATTTGCTCTTCTAAATTGTTTTTCTCTGTTTTTTCTTTCTTTTAAAGTGCTAGTATGGTGACATGAGAATTTGAAATCTCTTTCGTCATATTTTTGTTATATAAAAAAGCGATAGACTGTCATGACCCGCCCAAGGGTCCGTGACTGGCGTAGAAAGTCACCCATAAAAAATATCCTACAAGCCTAACTATACATACTATTTCATTACTATATTACTATTTAGGTCAGAAGTCCGGCAGAGTTTTCCTATAATCTGGATGCCTAGGCTTAAGGCCTTAATATATACTAGGGTCACACGTCCATCAGAACCTGTTTGACAATTAAACAAATATACAATGGCCCAAACTAACTACTAACGACCTACAGGGCATCCAGAATTCAGTCACAGATAAGATATAATAAATATTACAATAATTTTATATCATTTTATACAATGCATCAATAGACATATATATGGGCTATATACGCAGCAATAAATTAAAAATATGGTGGCCCAAACTAAACATTTATACTACTGAATATTTGAAATACAACTTATGCAATATATACCTCTTATTATTAATCCCTATTTACACTTTCATTATTTTGTTTCATTGTATTTCCAAATGTATTCCTTTTTATTTACAGAATGTTGGTTCAATTCAGATAATTCCAATAGGTAACCAGAACTGATCAGATTGTCCCCTTTTTCCATCCATAACACCATATAGATATTTCATTTTTTATTCCACCATCCTCTTTATCTCTCCAATAGACTTCGGGTGGTCACAAGTGCACTTGAGGGTTTCCCGTGAATAACCAATGGCTCCGGACCCAAAGGAATCCAACAGGGAATCAGAACAGATCTCCATGTCCGTCCAAATAACACCGATTCAGATTGGCCCCTTATTGCTCTTACAGAACAGATGTTACACAGGTGCATTTGCAAGTTGCCCAAGAATTACTAACGGATCCTTAGTTAGTTAAGTTTTATTATAAACATAAGTATTATATAAGAAAATAACTTCAGTACCTGAATTCCAAAGAATTCCTATTGGTAACCATGGTATTATTAATATTTCCTTTCTATACTATTTATTCGTGTTCCATACTTAATTTCCTTTGTCATTTTCCATTACCTCCCCTTGGGGTGTTACCGCCATTCAAGTTATTCTTTCTTTTCATTATTACCCAGTCATACAGGTTGTTCTTTCGATATTATCCAGCCTTAAAGGCTGTTTATAGTTATTATCAGGTTACTACTAGGTTTCCATGGAATCCAGGGTCTTACATTGTCTGAATTACAAATTATTTATGTTATCACAATATAATAGTATATATTTTTAGTTACATAATACCTCAGAATAAACTCATCATCAGTATTTCAAATTTATTGAAATCACTATCTTATTATTTACTTAATAAGATTACTTTTTAACACAATACAACATTTACAAGGTGAAGTTATCCACTCACCTTCAGACTGTAAATCTATAAAAGTCTGGGTCTTACCAATTTCACACTTTATTCGGAAAACATCTAATTACTATGCTTACAACAACTACAAGTATCCACACACCAATCTTACACAACAGTCAATAGCCTGTAATACTGTCAACCAAAATACAACAGCTCAAGCTACGACAATCAAAATACAGCAAATCAGCAAACCACCATTTAGACAGTACCCAAACTTATCGAACCAATAACAATTATATATATATACAAACAACCAAAATACAGCCAATTACAATCTAAACAGCAATCATCATTCGGCGGCAAGCCAATATCCAAATAGCAAACCAAAATCTCATTTAACAAATAACAAACTAGAATTTATACACACAAAGCCACTTATTAACTTGCATTTAAATCATAAAATTTATAAAAGAATCAAGCAATACAGAAACTAAACTTCACTAGAAAAATATCTAAAATAAATTATCAAGAAATTTCCAAATTTCACCAACTATTCATTTTCAGTCGCTCACACAAATTTCTTGATAACTCTTAAACTAATTATTATGGAATAAAACTTTTGTTCTAAGATTACTCACCGAGTCCAGAAGTAGCTACCCTCAGCTTCCGGTCGGCGGCCCAGAAAAGCAAGCTAGCCGAACCAGTCATAAAACAGGGAAGGAAGAAGCCATGCATTATCGGAGCCTTTTTCTAGCTGAAAAATCATGTCAAGAGAAGCTTTAACAGACGAAAATAAAGAAGAAAACAACCACCCATGTGAAGGTGGTCGGACGGCCACAAGAAGGCCATGGCCGAACAGCTTCTTTGTCGGCCACCAATTTCCCATGATGCAACCAGGCCGAAAGGCAAGAAGCTAATGGAAGGAGAAGAAGGCAAGAGGGCGAGACCATATGCAGCTGAAATCGATGGGACTTAGCTGGATTTGGCCGAAAAAGAAAAAGAATTTTGAAAGGTTCTGGAAATGGCAAGAGAGAGGTGGGAGAAGAGAGGAAGAAGAAAGAAGAAAAAGAAGGGGGTTGCGGGGGGTGGCCTAGAAAAATCCAGAAAAACCACCAAAAAATCAGCCCAGGAAATTGGCTACCGGCTGGGTCGGTTTCCCCAAAAAAATTTCACTTTGGCCCTAAAATTGTGTTATTTTGAACTTTGTCACACTCAAAAATAAAACTTTTCAATTTAGTCCCTATTGATCTCTCATTTTAGTCCTTCTAAAATTTTAAATTTTCCTTTTTATTTTCCTAAATTTTCCAAGTGTTATAATTTCTTCCCCCTTTCAAAAGAATTCGTCCTCAAATTCTTAAAATTAGCTATATTGACTATTCAAAGGCAGAACAAAGTATCATAAAATGATAAGGGTATCCTCACAACACGCTTTCGCTGTGCGACTTTTGATAAGAGGATTTCTCATATAATGTCTTGCAAGATCTTTCTTATTTATATACATGGAATAATCAAATTTCATAAGTCATAAGAGAATCAATAGCATGGCCCATCAGAATTCACAGCAATTATATAAAAGGACAACACAATGTTTGCCAAACAATTGAGACAATGGGCCAATGCTAGCTGAGCAAGACAAGAAAATAAAATTAGTACACACTCAACAAAATTTCTTCATATACCTAACAAACAATATAATAATGACGCTATTAATTCACCTTATTCATATGGGGGAATAACACAATATTCACCCCATGTCCAAAAAAACAATGAGCCAATGGTATTCAAAATAGATCTGCTAACAAAATCATCTCAATTGAACAATA
Source organism: Saraca asoca (assembly GCA_026873985.1). Lineage (NCBI taxonomy): Eukaryota > Viridiplantae > Streptophyta > Magnoliopsida > Fabales > Fabaceae > Saraca > Saraca asoca. The sequence goes on from JANHAO010024562.1 coordinate 8,317, forward strand.
AGTCAATATTGAGCAACAGCTCAAAAGCGGAACGATGGTACTAATTACTTAATTTGGATGACCGTTTAATATAAAATTTATAGGAAGGAATAAACCAATACTGGTTAGAACAAGACAGAGGACAGGGTTCCTACAAATGGGTAGATAGTAATATTTTAGTATTATACCAACCACATTGGCAATCGAAATTGCCAAATAATTCAAAACAAATTCATTGACCAGACTTAAGCTGAGACTAGTCAACAAAGACATATCAAACAAACTATAATTTCAACAAGTAGTCATATGGGGAATAGCACAGTGTCCATTCCAAAATCCAGACAAACAATTATTAAAGCCCATCAAACGAAGAACAAGTTTATCACATACATAACAGACAATTAAACAATAGATCAGAGATGAGAACTTAAGTCTCATGACAATCCAATTCAATGCTTAGTAATATAGATCAATACTAGTTAATTGGTCAAGATAAAACTGAAAGTAAAATCATTACTCATGAATAGACAGTAGTAGTTGTATGCTAAAACAATCATATAGGCAATCTAATTTTCCAGCGAATCCAGAATAGAACTTATCTGACCAGGCTATTTTGAGACTGGTCAAACAAAGTTGGCACAAATCAAACAAACTATGGTTTTATCAGTCAATAACAAGAAATTCAGAAATAACCACAAACACAATCAAATAACAACCTAACAGAATCGTTTACCTTAATTGTTATAGGTCGATACAAACACTAATATCTATAGTCTTTTACTCACAATATAAATAGAAGCAACTAAGCCTATTACCTATACTTTTTTAACCTTGTACTTTCCGGCTCTTAACTATTTATATAACTTATTATGTATACAGATCATTCGGTCTTCATCTGGACCTTGATGAACTATATTACTAAGGCATATCTAATCAATTTTATTTTCTTACTGAACAGAATAGATGTTGGTTGCACCTATCCATATGCAACCCAGACAATGCAAATTTCAAAATTTCTGATTTCCTATTTTGGTACTGTAAGGGAACATCTATCAAAATTTTCTAAAAATCCTTCTGAACATATCAAAAATATTTTATACAGAGTTCAGAGCAGAGCTTTTCTTAGTAGCACTGTCATTCACATTTTCCTTATTACTATACCCAAATCTTTCAGAAACATTGAGGCGATGTTGCCTCGATCTTATATCATATCTTTTGCAAGCATTCAAGTATCAATATAGATTTTTATTCAAAGGCCTTTCAGGAAAACTGAAACAATGTTCCCTCTAGTACACTAATAGGATTTAACATGTTATCTACTTTACGGACTCTTGCTGTTACCACAACTATTACCTGTATTTCTCTACTATCATGTGAGAAAGGATACATACATATTATACAAAATCACAAGACATATATGAGTATGACATTACATTATGTAGATGTTCCTAAATCTTTTGCTCTGATGCCAACTTTGTCATGACCCACCTAGGGGTCCGTGACCGGCGTAGAAGGTCACCCGCAGGAAACCTCCTACAAGCCTAACTATACATACTATTTCATTACTATATTACTATTTAGGCTGAAAGTTCGGCAGAGTTTCCCATATAATCTGAACGCCTAGGCTCAGGGCCTTAATACATGCTAGGGCCACATGCCCATCAGAACCTGTTTGACAATTAAACAAATATACAATGGCCCAAACTAACTACTAACGACCTACTGGGCATCCAGAATTCAGTTATAGATAAGATACAATAAATATTACAATAATTTTATATCATTTTATATAATACATCAATAGACATATATATGGGCTATATACATAGCAATAAATTAAATACATGGTGGCCCAAACTAAACATTTATACTACTGAATATCAGAAATACAGCTTATGCAACATATACCTCTTATTATTAATCCCTATTTACACTTATATTATTTTGTTTCGTTGTATTTCCAAATGTATTTCTTTTTCTTTATAGAATGTTGATTGAATCCAGATAATTTCAATAGGTAATCAGAACCGATCAGATTGCCCCCTTTTTCCATCCACAACACCATATAAATATTTCATTTTTTATTCCACCCTCCCTTTTATCTCTCCAACAGACTCCGGATGGTCACAAGTACACTTGAGGATTTCTCGTGAATAACCAATGGCTCTGGACCTAAAAGAATCCAACAGGGAACCAGAATAGATCTCCATGTCCATCTAAATAACACCGATTCAGATTGCCCTCTTATTACTCCTATAGAACAGATGTTACACAGGTGCATTTGCGAGTTACCCAAGAATTACCAATGAATCATCAGTTAATTAAGTTTTATTATAAACATATGTATTATATAAGAAAATAACTTCAATACCGGAATTCCAAAGAATTCCTATTGGTAACCATGGTATTATTAGTATTTCCTTTCTATACTGTTTATTTGTGTTCCATACTTAATTTCCTTTGTCATTTTCCATTACCGCCCCTTGGGCTATTACCAGCATTTAAGTTGTTCTTTCTTTTCATTATTACCTAGCCATACAGGTTGTTCTTTCGGTATTATCCAGCCTTAAAGGCTATTTAGAGTTATTACCAGGTTACCACTAGGTTTCTATGGAATCCAGGGTCTTACATTGTTTGAATTATAAATTATTTATGTTATCACAATATAATAGTATATATTTTTAATTACATAATACTTCAGAATAAACTCATCATCGATATTTCAAATTTATTGAAATCACTATCTTATTATTTACTTAATAAGATTACTTTTTAATACAATAAAACATTTACAAGGTGAGGTTATCCACTCACCTTCAGACTGTAAAATCTATAAAAGTTTGAGTATTACCAATTTCACACTTTATTCGAAAAACATCTAATTACTATGCTTACAACAACTACAAGTATCCACATGCCAATCTTACACAACAGTCAATAGCCTGTAATACTGTCAACCAAAATACAACAACTCAGGCTATGGCAATCAGAATACAACAAATCAGCAAACCACCATTTAGACAATACCCAAACTTATCGAACCAACAACAATTATATATATATATATATAACTAACCAAAATACAGCCAATTACAGTCTGAACAACAATCATCATTCGACAGCAAGCCAATATCCAAACAGCAAACCAAAATCTCATTTAACAAATAACAAACCAGAATTTATACAAGCAAAGCCACTTATTAACTTGCATTTAAATCATAAAATTTATAAAAGAATCAAGCAATACAGAAACTAAATTTCACTAGAAAAATATCTAAAATAAATTATCAAG
>JANHAO010024563.1:0-11600 GCA_026873985.1 Saraca asoca
CACTCTATATTACACAATTGACTACGTGCACTTGCGTAATTTTGAGTGATAATTTCAATTTTAAAACTTACACACTCAACAGTAAACCACATTAAAAAATCATCATAAAAAATATAATGAACCATCATCATCACTAACTCTATCTTCTTCATAAAGTTATAATATAGAGTTAGAAAGGTTTCAAGCCCAATGAATTCCCATTGTCTCCTTACACTACAAAAAATCAATTGATTTGCCACAATTATAACCATGGATAATTGGAAAGAAAGTGTGGCTTTTAATAAGTCACCACATTCCATGAACTATGGCTTACTAGGGCATTGCCAATTTTGTTTTCCACAATTCTAGTAGATGTAGTAGCATAAATATTGCTATAATAATAATCATAGTTAACCTTGGTTTATCCACAATTTGTTGCATAGCTAAATTTACATCGAATATTCAAAAAATTCACATGAATAAGTTAGCCATGCTTAGAATCATGGCCAAATATAGTCGTAGAAAATTTTAGCTACAAGCATAGGCTAATTGGATTCTATTTATTTTCATTTTCATGTTATATATGTAGTTTACCATGATTAAAATTGTGGCAAAAGTTTAATATATATAAAATATCACAATGAAAAAATAACCTACAAATGTACTAATTTAATTCACTTTTTAAACATATAGAAATAATTGAAGTACTAAAATTCACTTCACATCAAAACATATGTAACAAAAAGGTAAACCTTGTGATAAAACAACTAATATAATTCAAGTAGTATGTTAGTGAAGATGACTAAAAGTGAGAGGTATCATGATTAGAAGTTGGAAACTATTGACACTAAAATCTTGTTAACTAATCGAGTTCAGTGTTAGCCCTGACTGCAAACTTGATACGGTAGAAAAAGGTAAAAAAGGAAGATAGCAAGAACAAGGAAGAGACGGTGACACCAGGAGTTTACTGTGGTTCGGCTAAAGCCAGTTTGGCCCCTACGTCCACGTTGATATTTTATATCTCTTTGGGAGATTGATTTTATAGGATATGTATACAACAATGAAGCCTTTTCTCAATGAACAACACTTGCTCTCTATGTTAGCAGAGTTTCTGTATGTATTTTCTTATATATCTCTACATGGTGACCTCCTCCTTTTATTTATAGAAGGGAGAAGGGTTACAAGTGTAATTTTATAAATTGTGAAATGATTACTTCCGCCGTTCCAAACATTTAATGCTTGGCATCAAATAATTAATGCTAGGTAAATCATTATTGAATTTCTGGGGGGCTGATGTGTAAGTTTGGAGGCTGAGCTATCAACAAGGAATAGATGCATCAGGTTGCTGACTGGGCTCCATACAGGTTATCATTGTAAGTGGACAAGCTCGGAACTGAGTGAGATGATAGTTCTGACTAACCTTGTTACCTACGTTTGATCGCTTCCTCTGAGGGCCATGGGCTTCTCGTTGAGGGGCTGGGGGATCCATCAGTGAGATGTGTTCTTCCCCTTGAGGGAATGCAAGATGTCTCCGGCTTGTCCCTGATGATCCTTGGTTCTCGCTCGGTGACATCTGATTCTTGCTTGGGCTTCTACCAGGCCAACTGGGCCCCCAAATGAACCTTAATCGATCTAAAACACTCTTCTAAGAAATCTATATAACATAAGCCCCCTAACTCTCGGCTCATTTTACGGGCTGGGAGTTGTAAACAAGTGGTCAAAGTCTTTGTCCGGCATTTATAGGATGATTCAGTCTGGAGTATTGCCATTTCCATCTTTTCAAACTTTTATTCCCCATGCTTCTTGTCATGTATTTTCTTTTGTGTATTATCTCTGCCATCAATGTGGTAGCCTTCTTTGTTCATGGGCCGTTCAATTTGGACCAGTCAAATGTCTCTCAGGCCATTTGATGAACCTGGGCGAGTTTATAAGGACTTGTGAGGTTTGCCTTCCTTGTGGGGTTGTTTGATGGATGCCCTGATTGGGTACTTCATTCCCTTGATGGTTCATCTTCCGGAGAAGTCTTCTTAGGATGTGAATTGTTTGTTGCAGAGGTTTTGGGGATATGGATAGTCTGTTGCACATAACTCCCTCACACAGCTTCTCTTCCTAGCTTCCGGGAAGCTTTGTATAGATCTTGGAATTAGTCGCTGTTGGCAACGTGATTCACGTCTGCAAAATTACCATTGAACAATTGTTGTGTAAAGTATATAACAGGATAACTATCCTTTGTCATAAAAATTCAAGCCAATCGGCTTTAATTAATAAAATTTCATTTAAAGGATATGTGTTGTATTGCCAATCGGTTATGCCGGCTCGTGCAAGAATCCTATGTGTGATTAGTGTATTACTTCGATGCGAGGTCTAAATCTCGTCCATACAAGAATTCTGTGCAAGGCTAGCACATTACTTGGACGTGGCTTGCACAAGAATTCTACGTATGATTAGCGTATTACTTGGACGTGAGATCTTCATTTTGCCTTTGACTTGCACAAGAATTTTGTGTAGCCAGCACATTACTTGGACGTAAGGTCGATTTGCGCAAGAATTCTATGCGGGATGAGTACATTACTTGGATATGACCTGTGCAAGAATTCTACATTTTTTAATGCATTACTTGGACGTGAGATGTATGTTTAGCCCCCAACCCACGCAAGAATTCTACATCTTACACTACATTACTTGGACACAAGGTCATTTCGTGCAAGAATTCTGTATAGGGTGAGCACATCATTTGGACACAGCTCACGCAAGAATTCTATGTTTTTTAACACATTAATTGGATGCGAGATGTATGTTTAGCCCCCTGACCTGCACAAGAATTCTATGTCTTACAACACATTACTTGGACGCAAGGTCGTTCTGTGTAAGATTTCTGTGCGGGGCGAGCACATTACTTGGACACGGCTACACAAGAATTCTACATTTTTTTAACGCATTAATTGGATGCGAGATGTATGTTTAGCCCCCCAACCCGTGCAAGAATTCTACATCTTACAACACATTACTTGGATGCAAGGTCATTCCACGCAAGAATTCTGTGCAAGGAGAGCACATTACTTGGACACGGCACGCGTAAGAATTCTACATTTTTTTAACGCATTACTTGGACACGAGATGTATGTTTAGCTCCTTGACCTGTGCAAGAATTCTATGTCTTACAATGCATTACTTGGATGTAAGGTCATTCTACGCAAGAATTCTGTGCGGGGCGAGCACATTACTTGGACGCCGCTCGCCCAAGAATTCTACATTTTTTTAACACATTACTTGGATGCAAGATGTATGTTTAGCCCCTCGACCCACACAAGAATTCTACATCTTACAATGCATTACTTGGACAAAGGTCGTTTTGCGCAAGAATTCTGTGAGGGGTAAGCACATATTACTTGGATACGGCTCGCGTAAGAATTCTACGTTTTTTAACGCATTACTTGGACACAAGATGTATGTTTAGCCCCTCGACCCATGCAAAAATTCTACGTCTTACAATGTATTACTTGGATGCAAGGTCGTTCCATGCAAGAATTCTATGCAGGGCGAGCACATTACTTGGACGTAGCTCGCGCAAGAATTCTATGTTTTTTAACGCATTACTTGGACGCGAGATGCATGTTTCGCCCTAATATTCCATGATACACTATTTTAATGGACAACATCATTTTCTTGTTTGTCCTGCATGTGTGGCTTTTCGTTTCCCAACGGTGACAGCCAATTATGGTTTTCAGCTTTTGGCGCACATATGCTATACCATCATTCATTGGCCGCTAATTCTTCTGGACCGTCAGATCATGAGTAACTATCATATCCTTCGATCTAACGGCAGGGTTATGTTCCCTCTTTTAATTTGAGAGAGTCTTCCTTCTCCCTCTCACTTAGTCATTTGAAAAAAAGTTTTAGTCTTCTGGCATTTTCACCCTATCTATCTCTCCGGCCGTCATCGATGTTCTTTTATCGCCAGATTCTGTCACATTCTTCTTGTTCCTACAGCTTTTTCCTATTTCTTTTGAACTTCCTATCTCCAGCAATTACGGTACATTCCCCTTAACTTTGCGTCTCATGCACTGTTCTTCCTTTGTAGGAGATTAGGGGTTTCATATTGTCCGATTAGTTAGGAGATTGGTAATGCCAGGGAATAGAAGTGGTTCGAATGCCCAGTCTCAAATTAGAACAGGGTAACCATGTCACTAGCAGGTTCCAGATCTCTCCATGTGTGTTAGGTTTCTTGTCATTTTATTTCCCCTTTCAGAGCATATTTTCCATCTATCGAAGTCTAGATTCATTGATGCAGCGGCATAGGGTGTGCATGGCCTGTGGAGTAGGGGGTCTGTAGTAGAGTTTTGGTACAGTTCACTTTCGACGAACTAATCGACCTTTTTATTTCCATATTTCCTTTTGTAGATAGGAGTAGGTCATGTGCGCCGCTGTCACCTAATTAGGAGTGAGGATGATGAACTAATTCATCCTCAGACATGAGAAATGCTCGTAAGCTGGGGTTGCAACCTCGAGTGGGAGGGAAGTCATCTTGAACCTGGCCCCACACTCGAGAAAGGGTTAGACGACGACATCAGGCCAGCACCTTGATCACTACGTGTTCAAGCATCACAAATTAATTGTGCGACTTCGGGATGTCACCTTGATCGTTAAATCAAACCGCATTCCTAAGGGGTGTAGCATCGTGGTTCCCACTTTTGACGATCACACCACTCATGCCCCTCATAGCTTCATAGCTGTTGGTGTCCCGTATCTCGTCGCGAGGTGAAAATTCCCCATTTAGCCTTTTATTGTTGAATTTTTGAATAAAGTAAAGCTTTGTTCTTTTTAATTAACACCAAATTCGTATACCGCCTTGATTTCGTTGACTCTTATCCATAAGGTCAACGACCTTCCCCCACCTTCACCTGAAACCCTCTGCTACCTATATGACCTTAGGTGTGCGAATTCAAAGGACGAGCTTTACTATCTTTCAGCGAGGCAGACGCCTCATAAGGAAATCCTCCTTCAGGGAGGTACGAAAGGAAAATCCAATGTGGGACATTACAAGACCCGTTGGTTCTATGTTTCGTGCCCTTCACTGAAATACCTCAAGAATTTTGACTTCGTTCTTGCTCCAGGTAGGTGGGCTGGGTTTGAATGAACTCGCTTATTCGTATATTCTCTGGTATTTCCTTTGGAATCTAGCTTGTTGTTCTGAATTCTAACCTTTTATTTAATTTTATAGACGGTATCGATAGGCGATCAGCTCTTAGGGCCGAGGAGTTTGATGTTCTTGATCGATTCACCTCACTAGCAGATCTTCAAAACGATTATAGATTTGGTGAGGATGCTCTTCGCTTCCATAAGCTTGCCCCACCACTAAATAGGATCATGACAAGCGAAATAGGAATCTGCCAATTGAGGGAAGTTTGGCCAGCGAACTTTGACGATTACTAGAAGATTATGGACTTGATTCTCCAAGTACCTTCTCTAGACAGTAAGGGTAATGCTCCTTCGGGCCACAATGTCATTTTGCCCTATATTGTTGTACATCAGCCTTCGACTCCTGATGCGGGGTCGATTCTTAAGGCTCCAATTACTATAGAGGCTGAAGTGACCCTGACCCCAACTACTACAGAACAGGTAGTCGCTGCTGTTAAAGCTTTGTTCCTAGATCTATCCTCTTCGCCACGCTCTGAAGAGGCAGAAGTTCCCAGTGCTGCCAATCCTCCCGACTCTTTCGGTCCTCTTCAAAAGAGGCGGAGGGTTGCCCAGGAGCAAGAAGGGGGAACCTTTCCAAATTCATCAGGAATTGACTTTACAAAACCACTAGTTAAGCCCGGTTCGAAGACAGAGAGGCATGGTCGGACCCTCGTTAATAACTTCTTCGCAGTCATGGGCAATGGCGGTAAGGTCCTAGTGATTGAGAATGAAAACCTTTCTCTCATAAATATGGCAGGATTTGCCATACGTGCCTTACTTGTCTTAAGTATCCAGCTTATTGTTGAGTTTGACATTGTTGTCTGTTTTGGCAGAGTGTGTTGACGTTGCTGAAGATCGCTTCCGAGTGCAAGGGTCGGGATAGGGAGAGATCGACTCTTATGAACGAGATGAAAGCTCGCCGAGCTGAGGTTCAGGAGCTTGGGGGAAACTGAGGGAATTGGAGGTGGTGCTGTCTCGCAAGATGAAGTGTTGTGAGGACATGGAAATAAACTTCAGTCTCACAACCAATAACCTCACTAAGGCGAGGATGGAGCTCTACGATGCCTAGGTGCAGTTGTAAAATCTGAATATGGTAGTAAGCACTATTGAAGAGAAAGCGAGGGCTCAGAGTAGTAGGCTAAAGCTTCTGCTGAGGAGGCGACGATGCTAAGATGAGAGCTGTAGCTGGCTAATGAGAAGGCAACAAAGGTTGAGGTGGAGATACTTTCTTGTGTGGCAAAGACAGCCACAGAGACAAGGAGGGCTATTCTCGAGTCGTTCCTTTACACGGTATGGCAGAAGCATCCCAATCAGGACTACTCTTTCTTCGACCCTAGGCTATTGAGGGGGTCGCTCGCTGGAAGGCTTGAGCTATGAGGAAGAATCTGAGTGCTGAAGCCTATGTCTCATCTGTAGAGATTGCGGCTCAGGGAGAGGGTGATTTCCAAGCCGTCAATGTCGCTCCTATGCCTGATACTTTTAATCTGCCAGCTTCCAGTTCACAACCTGTTAAAGGCCTAGCCCCCGAGCCCTTATCCCCATAAGACAGTGGTTGTATAATTGAACTTTTGATGCATTTGGTACTTGTTATGAACCCTATAAATGATTTGTACAATTTTATGAAGAAGTTGAGCTCTTTCTGTCCCTATCGTGTTAGTATATGATTGTCTGTGACTTTTTCCACACTCAAACAATAGTTTAACAAATACATTTTTGTTGCCTCAATCAGCATGTAACTTCTCATAATTTTTTTTCAATCTTATTCAAAAAAGCAAACTTAAAGAATTACATTCATATGTGCAATGAATTAATTACGGAATATCGAGGCACTTATTGGTAATAACGGGAGAAGTGCTTGACGTTCCAGGTGTGGGGGAATTCTACTCCGCTCATGTTTGCCAGATGGTAGGCTCTACTGCTCACGATCCTCTTGATGATATACGAATTTTCCCAGTTTGGTCCTAAGGTCCCTTTGCTAGGTTTGCGGGCTCCTGGGAGGATGAGACATAAAATGAGGTCTCCGGGTTTGAACTTTCAAGCTCGTACTCTGCGGTTGTAATATCTCGCTACTCGTCGCTGATAGACTGTGGCTCTAAGGCTAGCTTTTCCTCTTGCTTCCTCTAGGAGGTCTAGGTTTGTAGCGAGTAGCTGGTCATTATCTTTCGGATTAAAGGCAATTCTTCTCTACATAGCGACCTCAAATTCTGTGAGGATCATTGCCTCACATCCATAGACCAAAGAAAAAGGGGTTTCCCCTATGGAGCTATTAGGCGTGGTCCTATAGGCCCGCAGTATTGACTACAATTCATCCACCTAGGCTCCCTTTCTAACCTCTAACTTGGTTTTCAAGATCTTTTTGATGATTTTGTTAACGGCTTCTACTTGCCTGTTAGCTTGCGGGTGGTCTACGGCCGTGAAACTTTTGATGATCTTGAGGTCTTCGCAGAACTTGATAAACTGCTCGCTAGTGAACTAGGTCCCATTATCAGTAACGATCTACTAAGGGACTCCGAACCTGTAAATGATATTGTTCCAAATGAACTTCTCGATCTTGAAAGATGAGATCTCAACAAGTTCCTTTGCCTTTGCCCACTTGATAAAGTAGTCTACCGCTACTACTACATATTTGTAGTTTTCACGTGCCTTAGGAAGTGGCCCAATTAGATCCATCCCCTAAATTGCAATTGGCCATGGACTTATCATCTGCTTCAAATAGGCTGGTGGAGCTCGTGGCACTTTTGAGAATCTCTGGCACTTGTCACACCTTTTAACAAGGTTGATAGCATCCTGCTTCATCGTTGGCCAGTAGAATCTTTGTCGAAGGGCTTTTTATGCCAAGGAGAGCCCCCTAACGTGGTTTCCACAATGTCCCGAATAAATCTCTTCCAAGATGATATTGTAGTCTTCGCCATCTATGTATCTTAAGAGCGGGGTCGTGAACCCCCTCTTATAGAGTGCATCACCGTAGATGCAATATCTGGCAGCTCGGGCTCGCAGATGTCGTGTTTGGAGTCTATCTTCTGGTAGTTTCTCATTTTGCAAGTAGTTTATGATCAGGTTCATCCAAGAGTTAGGCATTTCGATGATTACCATGATGACATCTCCTTGTTCGATACTTGGGGATGGAAGGAGCTCTACTGGGACCGCCCCAATGAGGTTTGGATCGTCAGTGATAGAAAAGTGAGCCAAAGCATTCGTGTGCGCATTCTAGGCTCACAGGATCTGAGTGACTTCAAACTGTCGGAAGGAACCTAACAGTTCATGGACTTTCTGGAGATACCTCATCATTTTCTCCCCTTGTGCTTGGTATTCACTTCTTATTTGACAGACAAATAGCTATGAATCACTGTAAATTTTTATTCTCTCGGCATGCACCTCTTTGGCCAATCGTAAGCCTGCCAATGAGGCTTCATATTCAGCTTCGTTGTTTGTAGCTTGAAAGTCGAACCTCAAGGCACTAAAGATCTTGTGCCCTTCCAGACTAATAAGAAGCATTCTTACTCCAGCCCTCTGATCACAAGATGATTTGTCAACGAATAGCTCCCACCATGGGGCCTCAGGGACTTCTACCTTATTTTGCAAAGGGCCCGTGAATTCGATAATGAAATCAGCCAGTGCTTAGCCTTTGATGGCCATTCTGGGCTTGTATTCAATATCAAATTGCACGAGTTTAATCGCCCATTTGAGTAATCATCCTGAAGCGTTTGTTTTCTATAAAACTTGTCTTAGGGGAATTGAGTGAAGACCCTGATGCTGTGGGCCTGGAAATAGGGCCGTAGCTTCCTTAAGGCAGTAACTAGGCAATAAATGTGCTTTTCCATGGGTGAATATCTTGTCTCTGTGTCTAGAAGTTTTTGCTCACATAGTAGATGGGGAGCTGAATCCCTTCTTTTTCTCGCGTGAGTGCTGCACTTAAGGCATGCTAAGACACGCCCAGATATATAGTTATTTTTCGCCCTTCTTTGGTTTGGAAAGGAGAGGTGCTTGCCTGAGATATGTCTTGAGCTCTTGGAATGCGACCTTGCATTCGGGGGTCCATTCGAGCCTCCTTGCCCTCTTGAGGATGTTAAAGAAGGGGATGAACTTATCCGTTGATTTGGAGATGAACCTACTGAGATCAGCGACCTGGCCGTTTAGACTTTGGACATCTTTTGGTCTTATGGGAGAACGCATATAGAGTAGTGCCCTAATCTTCTTTGGGTTTGCTTCAATCCCTCTGTTATTCACTATAAAATTGAGGAATTTGCCTGATGTAGATTAAGTTTTATCCAGTACCTTCTCAGGGTTTGGAACATATTATTGAGGTCCCAGACATGATCAACAAGCCGTTTAGATTTTACTAGCATATCATCCACATGTACCTCCATAGTCTTGCTGATTTGTTCTTAGAACATCATGTTCACCAATCACTGATAGGTTGCCCCTGCATTATTGAGTCTAAAGGGCATAACTTTATAATAGTACAGTCTATGGTCAGTGATGAATGAGGTATGTTCCTCGTCATGTGCGGCCATCGGAATATGGTTTTACCCTGAGTAGGCTTCCATGAAGCTGAATAGTTCATGTCCGGCCGTGGCATCTATGAGTTGATCTATCCTTGGTAAAGGGAAATTGTCCTTAGGGCACGCCTTGTTGAGATCAGTGAAATCAATGCACGTTCTCCACTTTTTGTTCTTCTTTTTGACGAGGACGGGGTTCGTCACCCAAGTGGGGTATCATGCCTCACGCATGAAATTATTTGTTAGGAGTTTGTCCACCTCCTCTTTAAATGCCTCATATTATTCAGCGGTCATCGGTCTCCTCTTTTGGCAAACTGGCTTAACTTGGGGGTCGATATTCAGTCGATGCGACATTATGTTCAGGTCAATCCCTTCCATATCCTCGTTGTTCCAAGTGAAGGCATCAACATTTGCCCTAAGAAAACTTATCAGTTGTACTTTTATGTTAGGTGGTAGGCATTTCCCCAACTTAAGGCACCTTTGTTCATCTGCCTCGCTAACCCATACATCTTCCAGCTCTTCGACTGGCCCAGTGGATTGCTTAGCGTCCACCTCTCGAGGGTCTAAGTCATCGCTGACCCCCTTCTCGCTCGTCGCTTGGGGCTCTCCCTTGGACACAATGTTTACTTTCTTTCCTTGGACCCCGAGTTTGACTGCCTCTTCATAGCAGTGCCGGGCTACTTGCTGCTCTCCACGTATGCACCCAATTCCACCTAGGGTCGGGAACTTGACTGTCAACGTCCTAGTGTTGTGCCTCTACATCTAACAACTTTGAATTCTTAATCTTATTTCTACAAAGGTTGATAAACTTTTATTTAAATTTCTATTTTACAAAGAAAAGCATTTATCCCTGCTAAAGGCATGAATCATGCTTAGTTTCAATTACTAGACTATAAAATTTCATAGAGACTTGAAATTGACATAGAATGGCTAGTAAATTACCATGCCGAGTATTACATGGTATGTCTTAGATGGTTTTACTCTAAGATTTCTTTTCAAATAAAACTCCTCTCTTAAAAATATAAGCTATTTATTAGCAAAAATTGCAAATGATGAGCCAAACTCAGCGTTTCATTAAAAAATTATTATTGAAATCTAGCATACCTATATCCAAGCCAATCAAGTTATGTTGTAGCTCTGAGTGATCCATTTGCATATGCACCTTAAAAAGTTTTTCTATATCATCTTTTATGCATTTTGGTACAACAATTGTTAAAGGCTTCATTATGCATAACTCTTGTGTTACAACATACATTGGCAATCCTTCTTGTCATAAGGAGATATATTCTAGGAAATTACAATTCAACAATAGTAAACTTCAAACCTTAATGCATTAGATAAAGTTCTATCTATGATTTATGCAAATTTAAATGACAAATGAAACAATTAATCAACTTGCTTGATAATATTAAAAAATGATAGATCTTTGGCCATATAAAAAGTGTCTCATACATGCATTCAATAGAAGAAAGAACTCACTATGTAATTCATATGAGCATAGGAGATAAAAAGGAAGTCTTAGGAAACAACACGAGGTGGACAACATTCAATATCAAAAGCTATATTAAGATTATGAAAGGTTATGCAGGTTTCATAACCTTTAATGGACAAACCCCCAATTGGATACCCTTTAATATTCAGATCCTTTGTTTTCTTTGAAGAAGAATTTGATCCTTGGATTTTTCTGATTGACCATGACTTTTTCACTTCCTGACTCCATCAATAATAACTGAAGATAGCACAGGAAAAGAAGGTTAAGAAGTCCAACACTCTAGCAAGACAATATATCCAACTTTCTTGACATGAATACTATTTTTATTTAAAAGAAGATAAGCCCATATGACCTTATTAGTCATGTGGGTTGTGTTGGTGTATGCCCTAGAAGCCAATCATGGGATGATTGTTTGTTTGCATACATTATATTACGTTTTAATGGCAATTCAA
>JANHAO010024564.1:0-11592 GCA_026873985.1 Saraca asoca
GCTCAAGAGTTGTTGGTTCATAGAAGCAGGCTTCACTGACAATTCTGTGTACTAAGTGTTATTGATCTAGGTCTGGTTCATAGTCTAAAAGACGCTAGATTCGAAATGTTTATACTCATGTGCGTAACTCAAATGATAAATGTTTCTTTTGACACATGTGGGAGACTGTTGTAGTTTTGTGAGTGTGTCAAAAGAAAAGTCCTACGCTGCTCAAGTTTTGTAAGTGTGTAAAAGAAAAGTCCCACATTGCTCAAGAGAAAACGTTCACTACTTTTTGAGCCTATAAATATAGAACTCCAGAATTGCTTCAAACACAACAAGAAAAATTCTCCTCTCCTCTCTACTCCACTGAGTTACTGCATTCTTATTTTCTACTGTTTTGCTAGCCTTGCTTCTGCAAGAAGGGTTTGCTTAATCCTGGGGAGCTGTTACATTCAACCGTGTGTGGCGGAATAGCTCTTAAAGATAATGTCCTTTGATACGACTCAAACCAAGTTTTGTGTGCTGCTGCCAACGATTTCCCAACATTAAATACCCACGAAACAGGGTGGGATTAAAAGTATAGGACGGTCAAATGTATTACCAATAACACTTCATTGCTTAAATTAGAGAAAGTGATTGATACGCACAAGTTAATCATTTTTTGTTGTTTATCACTTTTGTCTAATAATAGAGAACATATGAAAATAATGTATTTTTTTGTCATTCGTCACTTTTATCTAATCAATAGACGACACATAGAAATAATGTTAAAATAATTGATGAGTACAAATCAATCATTTTTTTTTTGTGATTTATTTATGTTTATAGTAGATTGAGATAATGTTGTTCGATGTATTTAATCAGCTATGTATTAGAATAGAATTATTTTATGTTGTCCCTGTATTGCTTCACTGTGGTGTTCTTTGTGTGTTTGGTTGGTTGATATATGTTGATAACGTTGTGTGAAGGAATTTGTACCAATATCTTTATCAACTGCTCGTGTGTATTTGGTTAGTACGTCTGACTAGAATTTCTTTTCGAGCTTAAATGCTTTTGGTTATCAAGCAGAAAATATTGCTAGCATTTTATGCTCGCAGAGAATTCCTTTTTAATCAAACCTGTAGAAATGATCAAAATAAAAGAAAGTGTATAGCCCTGGAGTCACCAAATCACCGACCACAACTTCAATTGGATATACAGATTGATCAGATAATATCTTATTCAGTCCAAGATTAACTCATCTAATTTATTGCAACTTGTCTATCAATAGTGATTATTCTCCTTATCCTCTATTCAACTCACATCACACTTCTTGATCGTCAAAATGGATGTAGATACCTTTAAACAAGTTAATAATTATACAGAGAATTTATGCCTAATCTTACTGATCATTTAAACATTAAACCCCTAAAAAAATAAAAAAATCATAAGATTCCAGTTTGTGACAGTCTTTAAACGACTGACAATGGTAGCAAATTTAAACAAAGGCAAACATCAAGATTACCAAAAAAAGAATTGAAATATAAATTTGCAAACTATAAATATGGTTCCCACAGGGTAATTAGTTCTGAGCTTTATGCTCACAGGAAGTATACTTCTTCACAACAGTTCTAAAGCAACTAGGTAGGGCAGCCATAAATAAAACACAAAAGTCAAAATTCTGAATAAATTAATTTCACATTCAAATAGACCCAACACTACAATAGGCTCGATCTATCTAAAATAACACTTCAGGCATCGGTGATTGGATATTCGAATACCACGTCTTTCCCAGTAAGCTTCCTGTAAACTCCAGAAAGGGTCTCCAGTTTGTATTCAGTGTTGTTGCGTTCCTTGGGGTCCAAGAAAACCTGAAAATGATATAATATTGAGATAAATTATTTGATGAGTAAAGGGAATACACAAAATATCAAATTCATAATAACATCAACTTCACAACAAACTTGCTGCAGTTACCTTGATAATTTTTGATCCATCAATTCTATATCTGACTCGTTTGCCAACAATCTCAGCAGGATGGACAACATCCTCTAGCATGGAATCATGGACAGCTGTCAATGTGCGAGTGCGGGGCCGCTGCACGGCAGAGCCTTTCTTAGGTGGCCGCAGGATCCTTCTTGTGGCAATCAAGACAACATCCTGTATTGATGTAAGGATATTCGGTTAACACAATTCGGTGATAAAAAAAACTTTGAATTGATTACTTTGCAGGAACCATCTTAGCAGACGACAACCTTCCCACTGAATTTTTTCTCCAACTCTCGGACAAGTCGGAGATGGATTTTGCGGAAGGCCTTCCTCAATCTATAAGGCACATAGATTACAACAGCCTTGCGGTTTCCAGAAACATCTATCTGACTGCAGGGCAAAGTTGGAGTAATGAGTAAGAAACTTGTCATTGAAGATAAAGAAATTAGACAAATATGACAAGCAAGAAGAAACATTCTTACACAGCCTGATTGATGAAGAGATCTTTCAAATCACTTTTCAGCTCTTGGTTAGTGTTCTCCAAATCAAATAGGTACTGTAAGCATACCAAAACACAAAATTTCAATATAAAAAGAGCAATTACAGAATATGAAAATATAATATTACTCTAAAATATAAAAGAGACTAACTTGTGTCACTGTCTCCTCAAATTCAGTGGGCTCAGCATCCTTATCCTTGTGGATTTTCTTCCTGGAAGTGTACATTTTTGTCAATCTGTAACAGCCACCAATATAATGTATGAGACATAATTGTATGCTTGAAGATTACCAAAGTTTGACTGAAGATTACCAAACTTTGACTAAGTTCATGATTAATCCCTTTATAAAAGGGAAAATCACAATGAATGTTTACCATAAATCCATCCGAAATTTTTTTCACCAACTAAGATTTCTAACTACTCTCTCTAAAGAAGCTTATGTTATAACAAGGCATATGATATTGACTCACATTATTTTGAAATTTCAATAACAAGAACAGTCACTTGACGAACATCTACTCTATCTCTTATCTCTTATAGTCTGTCTCACTTTCAATTAAATGACACCGGCAATCTAAAATCAATTCAAGTATACTACTTATACAAAAATAGCATTTGTATTGGACATAGGATATAACAGAATATCAATTCACTAGGTGATAAGATATGATAAAAAAAACTCACTTCTCTCCTATATCCGCACTCTGTTTTACTTTCAATTAAAAGACGCAAGCAATCTAAAATTAATTCAAATATACTACTTCTACAAAATCAGCATTTGAATTGCATATAACAGAATATCAACTCACTAGGTGAAAAGATATGATAAAAAAAACTCACTTCTCTCCTATTACTATCCTAAGGCAAAATTAATCGCCTCACTTATATAATCAACCTTCCTACCAACTCACATATATAATCATCCTTCCTACCAACAATAAGCTGAGAATGTATAACCACAGTACCAATTTTTCTTTTAATCTCTATGAATAAATGAAAAGCCAAAACAGGATTCTGAGCATAAATGCAAAACACAACCCAGTACTCAGCGTACTCCAAACGAAATTAGCATCAATTTTGGGTTTCGAAGCACGTCCACGAAAACCCAATTGAACAAAACGTGAAACAAGAGAAGGGTGGTGATAACAAGAACATACCGCGAGTTCAAATCCTTTTATGTCCACGGCTCCGCGTTTAGATGAACTCCAGTTTCGATTTGACGTTGCAGAGGGAGAGGAAGGAGGCAATGGGGATGGAAAACTTTTATAGGGGGCACTGGATTGTGTTTGGGGTTGCCCTAGTTTTGCATTTCTGGCAAATCTGGATTTTTTTTTTCTTAGGGATTTATGATATACGATCCCTAATTTTAATTGTTATTTATGAATATCAAGAAGAAATTAATTGTTAGAGATTTTTTTACCAATCTGATCCACAATTTAAAATAATAATAAAAAAAACAAACACATATTGTAGATATCCGTAAATATAAATAAAAATAAATCCAAATATTAAGAAAAAAGTATAATTCATATAGAATACAAAATTTTAATAAATAATTTCCCATATTAATAAAAAGGTATAATTCATACATAATAAAAAATTTAAAAATGATTTTTTTATAATTTTTATATAAATGGGTTTGAATTTGATTTAATCTCAATATAAAACTTTTTACAATATTATTTAATAAGTTTTTATGGTTACAACCCTTTGTATAAATCTCAATAATACAATATTACGTAGTTCAAAAATCACTTATGGAAGGATCTATTATCTTATTAGACATTTGACTCTTCATGAAATTTCTAAAGGGAAAGAAAAGGTCCTTTTTGCTGGGGTGATTAGTAAAAATTAATGCTAATTTGATAAACAAATCCATTAATAATTATGTAATTTTTTTTAAAAAGAAAGGAGTTAAAAATCTAGAGAAAGAAATAAATTACAAATAAACTGTACCAGGAATAGAAACCCTAATCACATTAGTTAACAATAAAAAATTAATCATGGGAGGAGGAGGAGTATTGAAAATAATTAGATCCAACTCTTATGAGAAACTAAGCTGGTTTCCTTTCCTATTGATATGAATGATCTTAACTTGTCAATTCTAAGAAAGTATTTTCTGACATTTGCCAAGTAAGGATTGTAACTTTATATTGGAAATATTATTATTAACAAGAACTTCCATGAAAGTCTTAGATTTTGATTTCAAGATAACCATTTTATAATTTACATTTCATACTAATTTGAGAGCTTTCACAGCATGACATAATTCAATAATAAAAGAATGACAACTTTCCAAATTCTTGACAAAACCATCTAGCCAAGCTCCACCAGCATTTCAAACAAGCCTATTGCAACTAGATATGAAAGATGTGGACCTTGCAACACTATCAACATTAACCTTCACCTAATTCTACATAAGTGGAGCCTAGCTAATATTAATATAGCCATAATTGGGATGAGATCTTAGATTCTTCATAATAGTAGCAGATTGACCTATATCTTGAATATAATTCATAATAAGGCTTTTCAAAAGATGAGAGAAAATAAAAGAAGGCTAAAAAATACTTTTATTCCCCCATTTCCAAAGATTCCAAATTGTTATGCCCCTAATAATAGGCTAATCAAATGAACCCAAATAATCCATAAGATTGGTAAGAACCTAATTATAAATGTTTAAATTGAAAAATTAGGCATGAATAGCTTTAATAAGAAAAATCTACACATTTTTAGCTCTTGAACAGTCTTAGAGAACATACAGCACATCCTTACTAAAAGAAATCACAGTGAGAATAGGATGGGTTTCCAATTTTGCACTTACCTCTTTCATTATTCGTAAGTAAACCAATATTACATACATGCTAAATGAAAAACTTAATGTGTTGAGGGCCCTTCCAACACCATAAAAGCTTCTAGATCACATTTTCAACAACACATTTGTTTTTCTTGATCAAGTTATAAGTATATTTTATTGAAAAATTCTATGATTATTTATTTTTCATTGTAAAATTGAGAAGAAGGAGGGAAAACAACATGGAATTTAACATAAATATCATGAGGAAGAAAATTATTAATAACATCCAGATTCTATTTTTCATCATCATTCACAAATTGAGACATTGTATAATTGTTCATGCAAGAAAGAAGGGATCCACACACATAATCCTTTAAACAAAAGTCTTTAAGCTAGACATCATTCCAAAAATTCATAGACTTATGATCACCAGTATTCCAAAATAAACCATTCCATATATACATGGCATAAACTTTTTCTTAGAACAAAGTTAAAGCTTCTTAACTCAACATTTTTGGCCCAATCTTCCCTTCTTGCATATTTGCTTTCCAGGACTTGAGCCCAAAGATTAGGTGAACCAACATAAATTTTCTAAATAATTTTCATTAAATAAGCAACATTCGTGTAATGCAAGTCTTTAATGCTTAAATCTCTAGAAAGCTTTGGTTGACACATTTTGTTATAAGAAATTGTATGAATTCTCCTTTCAATAAGATTGTGGCCCTAAATAAAAGAGAATTGATAACGCCCAATATTTATTAATAGCTACAGGAAATTGAAGAGACCTGCATAGTGTAAATAGATAGAGCACTAATAACAGATTTAGCCAAAATTACTCTATAGAACATTGAAAGAGATTTAGATTTCTAGCAAATCAGCTTGTCTTGAACCTTCTTTATAATATAGGTAAAAGTATTTTTATTGACCAATTTATGGATTAAAGGAATTCCCAAATAGAAATCAAAATCTATTGTAGGGGAGAAACAGTTAGGAAGATTATTGAATAAAAGACAAGATATTAATAATAATGACTTTGAGGTGCAGCAACTACACTTTCTTGAATGTAATAGCCCCTTATATAAAGAAGAGTCTCTCCCTAGGATACAATAAAGCCCTCAAAACTCTTTAATGAAAAGTAGAATACTAGTTATGAAAGCTTAGAGTAAAACACTATTATATCTAGGTGAACAGTTGCTTGGAATAGTTACTATGTCTCTTGAACTTGAATAATTTTGTCCTTTCCATATGAATCGTCGTGTTTCTTAACCATAAACTATAATGTCTTTGCACATAAATTTTATGTCTATTAATGCGAATATCTCTTAGATATGATCCAAAATGTCTCTAGGATGAGAACCAATATGTTTTGTGGATGAGAATCAATGTATCTTTTGATTGTAGATTAACATATCTCTTAGATATAACTTGACATGTCTTTTGACAAAACCCTTCATGTTTTATTCTACTTGATGTAAAAGATCTCAGTTTTCCTTTATAATTTACAAACTATTCAACAATCCCTAACTAGTTTGTAAATTGTAATACCATTCACAATAAATATGATGCATATATGAAGGTATCTCATTAATTTAAACATTCACTTAATGTAAGCATTTTAGGACACTAATGAAGTATATGGTGTCCTAGGATTAAACCACAACTCTTTATTATTAAAATTAGAAATATTACACACACCATACTTATTATCCTTTCCAAAAAAAGGTTTATAATTGGCCTTAGCACTATTATGTCCATGTGCTAAGCAATCCCATTTCTATGAATACTTAGAAGAGTGAAAACCCTTTATACTCTTGTTCAAAGTGGCATCACCTCATATTGACATATGCAGAGTTTCCTTTATATGTTCCCGTCACTCTGAACATTTCATACATAATAAGTCCATTAAGAACAAAGTTCACCCCCTTGCATGATAGTAAGCACTATGTATATGGGGCTTAATGCTAAATAGACACTATTTTCAAGAACCCATTGTTACCTATTAAACTTTGAGGATACTTTTGGTAATTCAAATTCAAGTTTCCATTATTAGTGTTAAATGGGTTTAATGTAATCCCATACCAATAGTTGTCCTCTATACCCTATCTTTCGGCAAAGGTTTGGTAAGAGGATTCATTGAGTTTTTCTATAAATTTGGCATAAATGATTTTATAACACTACTAGAGATCAATTCTCTTACATAATCATGTCTTAGACTAATATGTTTAGACTTTCCATTGTATACATTACTATACGCATTAGACATAGTAGCCTCACTATCACAGTGTGACACTATTGGAGATTAATTCTCTCATAATCATGTCTTTGGCTAGCATGTCTAGGCTCTCCATTGTATACATTACTATACACATAAGATATAGTAGCCTTATTATCACAATGTAAAAAAATAGGTGGCATTGGTTGTAGCCACAGTTCAATTTCTAACAACATGTTTTTTAACCACTTTGCTTCTTTACCTCTAATAACCAAAGCTACAAACTCTACCTCCATTGTAGAATGCAAGATGCAGGTTTGCTTCTTTAATGCTAAACTCACAACACCACCAACCAGTGTAAAAATTCACCCTATTATTTTATTATCACTAGCACTTGTTATCCAACTTGTATCTAAGTAACCTTTAAGTACAGAAGGAAAATTTGTATAAGTTAATTTCAAATTTGAAGTCCTTTTAAGGTATCTAAGTACCTTTCCAATTGCTAACCAATGATTTGTAATATGCTTACTTGTAAATCATGAAATCTTACATATAGAATATGCTATATAAGGCCTTGTGCAATGCATAACATACAACAAGCTTCCTATAGCACTAACATATTTCAAATTTTCAATTGGTCTACCATTATTTTCCATAAGCTTTAAACTTGAATCATATGGAGTGCTAGCTTTCTTTATATTAAGATACTGAAACTCATTCAATAGTTTCTCTATGTAATGTGTTTGATTGGGTGAAAAACTTTTATCATGTTGAGTAACCTTTATCCCCAAAATTGTATCAACTTCATTGAAAATTTTCATCCTAACATTGAAGTTAGAAACCTTTTGGTCTCATTTATACCAAACATGTTAGTACTAAATATAAGAAAATTATCAACATAATGACAAATGATTACTCCATACTTTTATGTGAACTTTGAATAAATGCATTTATCAACTGTATTATGTCTAAATCCAAAAGATAAAATTTAAGAATCATAATTTTCATACCATTATGCAAGAGCTTGTTTAAGGTCATACAAAAACTTTACAATTTTACATACTTTGTTTTTGTTTCTAGGAAACATAAACACTTCAGGTTACTTCATGTAAACTTTTTTCAAATCACCAATTAAAAAGGTAGTTTAACATCCATTTGATACACATGTAATTTATAAATAGAAGCCAAAGTAAAAAAATACTTTAATAGATGTTATTTTGGCCATCGAAGCATAAGTATCAAAATAATCCAAGCCTTTCTTTTGTGTAAAACCTTTAGCAACCAATCTTGCCTTAAAGGCTTATATAGAACCATCCATTTTCTCTGAAAGACTCATTTACAATCTACAAGTTTTGACCTTGGGGGTAAGTTAACTAAGGTTGAAGTGTTATTAAACATTATAGTATCCATTTCATCATTCATAGCTCTTTTCTCAAATGACATATCTATAGAAGCCATTACTTCATTATATGTCTTAGGATCATCTTTGATGTTTAATAATAGTGGTATCTTGTTAGCTACACCATTTTTGTTTCCTTTTACAGGAAACATTATAGAATCTATAGCTATAGATTCAGGATCAAGTACTTTTCTTTTCTAGCCCTTTGACTTCTTTTAGGTTCTAATAGTTCACATACTTCTTTTCTCTTATTAATAATAAAAGAATTAGATGCCATATATTTATTTTGATACATGTTACTTTCTGGTTCATGCATAATTGAATTTGTGATAAATTTGTTCTAAAAATATTCTACATATATCAATTTTACAATAATATTATATTTTAACTCTAAAATTCTATATGCTTTAGAATTTTGTGCATAACCAATAGAAATACTTTTTATTCCTTTGGGCCTTAACTTTGTTCTTTGAGAAATTGGAATTCAATAAAAGGCTATACACCTTGCACTTTAAAATATTTCAAATTTGGTTTTACTCCTTTCAAGAGTTCATATGGTGATACATGAGTCTTCTTTGACGGAACTATATTATGAATGTGATAGGCAGTAAACAAGGCTTCACCTCACAAATTGAATGGTAACCCTTCATTTAAAATCATGGTATTTCCCATGTTAGCTAGGGCCCTATCCTTTCTTTTTTGTCAATCCATTCTGTTAAGGTGTAAATAAAGTAAATTTTTGATAAATTATCCCATGTCCCTTATAAAAAGAATCAAAATCTGTTGAGAAATATTCACCACCTTTATTACTTTGAAGAATTTTAATTTTTCTTTCCATTTGATTCTCAACAATAGATTTAAGTTCCTTTAATTTTTCTTTTTTACGTCTAGTTAGCTTATTATTTAATTCACAAATATCAGAATTTATCAATTCTAAAATTTGTGTTTCATGTTCTACTTTGGAAAAAGGTTTTCCTGTTATTTTTGCCTGAACACATATTTCACATTTACCATGATTATCATGTTTATATGAAATGTAACCATTAGAGGATATAAGTTTTAGTGTTGTATAATTTAAATGCGCTAGTGTAGCATGCCATAAAGAAGAAGACTCAACTATATAAACAAAGCTAACTTTCATTAGTATTGGGTTGGAATATGCCATCAAGGGAATAACCCTTCCTACAAATAAACTATTCTTAGATACAATTACATTGTTTGACTCTAAAACAATTTTAAATCCTTTTTTGCACAATAAACTTGTAGAAAATAAATTTCTCCTAATTTCAGGAACATGGAACATATTCATGAGAGTAAGCTTTTTGCCCAATAGTAAACTTAAGAGCAACAATTCTTTTTCCAACGACTTTGGTAAAGTCATAATTTTCCATCAATACATCTAAAAAGTGACTTCTTGTTGCAAATATGCAATGTTGTGCTTGAATCAAGGAAACAGTCCATGCTTTTAATCATAGTAACCAAGTTCAGTTCATGATCATTCCAATATGCATATCTAAAACCATAGCCACGAGTCCCTTGTCTTTGCCTTTTGCCAAATTTGCTCATTTGGATTTTCAAAAGAAATCACCTTTCTTAATTTCAACAAGTTTGTGCCTACATTCTTTAATATAGTGTCCTTACTATCCACAATGAAAATAGGACTTATTCTTCTTTTTTTGCCCTTAAATCCACCACCTTTTTGGACTTTAAGATTGTTCCTTGTCTTTTTAGAATCCTTTCCAACGTAATATGCTTGAGATTTTTTATTTGCATTCACTTTTGAATTAAGTAACAAAGCATCATGTGCATGAGTCTTACACTCAATTTATAGATGCATTTGAAATTGTTCAATTATTAAATTTTTTGTAGATTGCAAAATCCTTTTCTTGTAATCATTCCAAGAAAGTGACAACTTTGATAGAATTGCTCCCACTTGAAGTGAATCAGGAATTCTTATGCTCAAATCTATTAATCTAGAAACTAGTATTTGTAATTCATAGACTTGATCTATGAGGGGCATATCATCAGTAATTCTAAAATCAAAATAATTTAAGGATAAGAATTTGTTTATACTTTTCTTCTTATTTTGATACATAGTTTCCAAATGATCAAATGATCAAAAAGGGAATTCAAAATATGACCATGATAATCTAATGCCTCTTTTTTACGTTTCTTCCTTTCCTTCTTGATATCATCCGTATCATCAAGTTCAGCATTAAGAAGAGGTTGAAGATTTTGATCAAGTATATAATACACCTCGAGTGTTGTCAGTAGAGAAAGCACTTTGTCCTTCTGATGAGTGCGGTTCTATCGAGGCCGAATTACATTAATAATTTATAAAATTGAAGTTACCTAAACTATTTGTAGCATAGGCAATCTGGGTCAAATCCAAGGATCATGTTAGGATGATATTATCAATCTAATTAGGAGATGTAAATTGGGGGGGTTCGCAGAATATAAAACTACAGCTACTCTAACAAAAACATACAAAACAGAAACTAAAACAACAAGACACAAACAACCAACCAAGGAAACTAGCTAAACTTGAGATCAATGCTTCCTAGATCACTAAAGATGCATTTAATTATTGTTAATCACAACAAAAAGCCTTGGAATGATTAATAAACCTATCCTAAGCAGCATAGATTCATCTAGCCAAACAACATATCAAAAGCTTGATAAAATTGCTTAGTTTTCCTATCCTCTTCCTAAGTTAATCATTAAGCAATAATCATATA
>JANHAO010024565.1:0-11644 GCA_026873985.1 Saraca asoca
ACATGTTATACTTATGTTTAAAGTTTGATAATATTAAAAATATTTTTATTAGTTATAATTATAGATATCTTTCTTATTTTAAAATCTAACATGATATAATTTTTTTTTCCTAAACTCACGTAGGTATCCAAGTATCAAGGTAAAGCATAATACAAAATTTTCTCATTGATATGTCATGGAGTGTCGGTAGTATATTTTGAAAACTACTTGAATTTTTTCATACATTCTTTTTAATAATAATAATAATAATAATAATAATAATAATAATAATAATCAGCTTTATTTGTTAGAAAATAAGGAGAAACGTGTCACTTTATTTTGAAGGCATAATAAAACACTTCTTATTTCATTACTTATTTTTATAAGCAGTTATGTAATACAATTTCTAAATTCAGCTTTTACTTTACAATAAAAAAGCTTTAAAGGATTAAATAATAGTTAAAACAAATTTAAATAAAAAGTTTATCCTGCTATCTATCCTTAAAAATACAAAAATTACATTACAATTTTATAACCAATTTTAAAATTTTATATTGCAACATAATTTTTTTAATATATTTATCCTTTTTTTATTTGCATGGTTGGTACTAACGACCACGAGTATGACTGGAATATCTCTTTTACACGTGCAACCTCACTATAAAATAAAATAATGACACCATAACCTAAAGCAACCTTTACTCTCTGCACGGAAGGGGAAAAAATAGAAGAAAGAGAATAAAAAAAAATTTATAATTTTATTATTTAGTTAGATAAAAAATTTAAAAAAAAAAAAAGAGAAAGAAAGATTTTTTTCCTTTGCCTGTTTCAATAGAAAAGTGAGAGGAAAGAAAATTATTTTTATTTTTGTAGATAATTTTATCCTCTAAATAAATAATTTTATCATATGAAATCTGATATTAATTTATTTTTAAATTATTATTCTTATATCATATTTATAATTATGGCTTATTTTTTTTTAATTGAAAAGGATTAATAATCTTATAAAAAAAAGAAGAAAAGAGATGACATTACATAGACTAAAACAAACAAAACTTCTTATATATAATCCTTGTTAAAATAAGTCATTTGCAGACCTTTTCTTCCAATAATTTTATATCAATATTATTCTAATGATATCACATCATCCTTATTTTTAGTAAAGTTATATCACATAATAATAAATTTATATTTATTTATTTACATTTTATCTTCTTTGACTTTTTAAAGATTAAAAAATAAAAAATTAATATATTAAATCATAATTAATCTTCCAAATCAAGTTATTACTATTATGTCTATGTTTTGTTTTATAATTTGAGTTTTATTTTTCATTTATATTTTACTTTTTAAACTTTTGATAATCAATACAAAAAATTTAGAATCAAATTATCAAATCATAATTATTCTGTTAAAATTAAATTTCTACAATGACGTTCATCATAAGTTTCTAATTTTAATTTTTTATTTAAATTTTATTATTTATTTATCATTATTCTTTTTATCTATGAGTTTTTGAAATTGAGTAGTAGAAATTAGAAAATGAAATCTTAATTAATATTTAAAAATTAAATTCTTATAATTATCTTTATGCCTAATATAAAATTTTCAATTTAAATTTTAAGATTCGATGAAGATTTTACTGTTTATTATAAAAATATTTTCTCTCTTCTACTAAATTATACTATCATATAATGAGACAAAATTTTGAGTACTTCATAAAATAGCAAGTAAATAAATAATATTATTATTTCTTTGATGTTTACCTTTTTAATAATTAGTATATTTCACATTATTTCATAATCATTACAAACATGTATTATATATAAATTTTATTAAGTCTTTAATATAGTTTATATAAATCAATAAATTGATGATATTTATATTTTACAATAAAATTGTGTGAAATATTATTCTAATGTCTTACTTATATATATATATATATATATACTCTCTTCCAATTTTTATTTTTTCCTAGATTAACACATTATTTGCATAAGACTATCATACATACATGATTCTAATATGTTTAAATGGTTGAAATATATTTAAGTGGTTGATATTCCAACCATTTATATTTAGTTAAAACATTATATTTATTTGTCATATTTATATATATAAATATAAATTTTAAAATTAATGAAGTATAAATTTTTACATTCAAAAGTTTTGTCTAACTACATAATTTATTTCTTTTTTCTCCTTCTTATTCAATTTCTTTGAAATCCTCACCATTTTTTTTTTAACTCAAGTTTTTTTCTCCGTTTCTCCCCATGTTTATCAAGAAAAATTTTATGTGAGTCCCATCCAATTCTTTTCTACTCATTTTCTCCTCTTTCTATTTTACATTTAAAACCAAGTAAGGGAAAATAAAATCTCCAACCCCTTTTCTTTTCTTTCATTTCCTTTCTTCCAATTCTCCATGGATTCCAGCAAAGGATTACTGTAAGTATAGTAACTAAGCAGTGGAAATTCACTAGGGTAAAAACGTTACGTTATGACAGTTGTGTACCGGACAGCCTCGATTCTAGGGACGCTAGTTGAAATAATATAATATAAGTTTTCGAAATTTTGTCTGTGGGTGAAAATCTTTGTATTTTTCAAATTCTGAATCAATGACGAATCACGGATGAAGATGAGTGTAGAATGATGATAATAATTATGTGACGTAAATGATAGCATAAAGAGTGATATAATAAATGATGTGATATATACTGATCGTGACGACATTGAGGGTCTCGATGAAGACGTTATCTGCCCTACAATTTATTTTCTTGAAAGCCTATCAGTTCTTTATTATGCCAACATTTTATGAAAGAAAAGAGACATTGCCAGCTCATAAAAGAGTGTAATCGAATGAGATCAGAGCAAATGTCAGCGTCAAGCCCAATTTAAGTAAAATTACACGATTCAAATATGCTGCATATAATAAATAAGTTTATTATCACATTTTTAAGAGATAAAATTTCATTTTTTAAAAAATACAAGATGCATTTAGAGTGAATCAGTATCTCTAATTCTTTTACTGTTAATTTTTGTTAATAATTATGAGGAAAGAAATAGTTTTTATGAATATAAATATATTCTATTTACAAAATAACTTCTTATTTCATTAATTGTTTTTACAAGCATTTATAAACAAATGGAATTTACATATATCTTTCTCATATCAATTGATATCCAAAAAAAAATTGACATGATAATTTATAAATATTAATTACATACTATTTACCACACACGTTGATGCAGTAACAAAGTTTAAATGGAATGGGTCTAATTAATTTTAGCTAAGATTTTTTGTACTTAGAATAATATAATGACAAGATTAATAATTTTATTTGTGAAATTAATAATATATTGGTAAAATAATTTTTAAATTATAAAAAATTATAATAATTTTTTATAATATTTTATTTATATAAATTTATTTTTTATATTTGTTAACGTTGAATTTTAGTTGTATTTCAAACTCCGATCAACGGGGATTCTTACAGAATTTCAAACCTTTATCTGATTTGAAGTGCAATAAACAGAAGAATAGTCGAAGAAAAAGAAGAGAGGAGTCGAGAAAGTGATTCGGGGCTTAGCGTGGTTCAATCAAATTCGAGTAGCACCGGACCTTACATTCACGGTTGAGATTTTATTAGAGTGCAGGAAAAACGATAGAGTTTTTTGCTTACTTTCTCCCTTTTCTAACAGGATCTTTCTATTTATAGGAGAAGGATGAACATATCCATTAATTACAAACTACAGTTGTGTTACGTAATATTATAAATAGAAAAAATAATAAAAGGCTGTAATTTGGCTATAGCAAACCGTAGGTTGTGGAGTGGATCCTCCCTTAGTCAGCTGTAAATTTGGATCTGTCGGTACCAGCTACTTGATGCCATTTTGCCGAGCAAGGTAGCGAGGACAGGCAGGATGATCAACTGCCCATTAGGCTGATCTCATGCTTTCCTTGTCAGGTCGCGATGTTGCAACAACGCGGTGTCGAGGCTACTTCATTGAGCCACCTCATGAAAGGCGCGACGAAGCTCGCTCGACGAGACAGAGGCTTAGCCCTTTGCCGCGCTCGTTTATTCAAGGCCATAACTGTATATAACATGATCAATCCGATTTTTACATATAATAATATTATTTAAAAATAAAATTATATAAATAAAATATTATTTAAATATTATTATAATAATTTTATAATTTAAAAATTATTTTATCCTCGTTGCAAGGATAGAATTGTAAATTTCATCGTATATGATTCAGGTGAATGTCTCCATCAATGCTCGTTTTGGGGAAAAGAAAATAGGTCTTTTGATATCTGAGAGAGAAAGGGATTGGCATCTGTCTCTTTTTGATAAAGCAACCCCACCATGAAATAAAAATAATATCTTCCGATTGCGTCAAAGACCCTAATATCTATAATCTACTAGGTCTGTGGAAATTAACTTATAGGAGTGCTGAAGAGTTCATTTCAACTAAAAAAATAGTTTCAGTTGATTCACAAATCCGCTAATGTTTCAACTAATATTAAGAATAATTATTTCAATTATTTTAGAAATAATTTTATTATTTAACATATATTAAAAATATATAAAATTTATTTAAAAAACAAATTTCAAAATTTTTATAATAAATAAAAGATTAAGATAAAAATAAAATTATTAATATAACATGTATTTTATATCAAATTAAATGAATTTTAAATTAAATTTAAAATATTTTGTAATAACTTAAATATTATTAAAATAAAAATGATAAATAAATTAAATAAAAAATTTTGTAATTTAAATTCAAATGTTATTTTTAAAAATATTTCAAAATTAAATCTTATTTTTTATTGATTCCGAAAGAGGTTAATGAATTGCGAGTGAAACTCTTAGACGTATAAGAATCGCTATAAATAGGAATAAAAAGGTGTTTAATTACTAATGCCGCAAACAACCCTAGTCTCATGGGGAGGCGGAATTAGAAAATTTTTCTTCAAACCAAAATTCACACATATATAATAGAGTTATTGAAAATATTATTAAATAAATCAAAAATAAAAATAATTATTTGTAATATTTTTAATTTTATTTCACAATTTTCTGTACTAATATATTAAATTTTATAATTAAATAATTATTATTGTGTTACACTAACTAATTTAAGTGATTAAATGGATAAAAGTTAAATTAGAAATCTTAAGTGTAAATGTATTAATTTATTTTTTACGTCATAAAAATAATTATTATGAAAATTTCATAAAAAATGTCAATAAAAAATAAATATAAGTGACATAAATTATTTGGACATGATAAATTTTTTACTGAAAATTTAAAATATATTGACATAAAATTACAAAATATAAACATATATAATTCAAGAAAATGAGAAGAAACATCATTCAAGATACATACATATATAACATAATCATGAATAAACTATTTTATATATATTTGATTTAAAATTCATATATATAACAAGACTCTCAATAATAATTTTCACGTAGTAAGTAATATAATCTATTTAAATATTAATTTAAAATTATTCTCACAAGTTGATAAATATTAAAAAATATTACTTGTAATTGAATATGATAATTTTTTATAGGAGAAATGAATAATAAAAAATATGACATAATATAAATAATTAATAATTAATATTCTATTAATTTAAAAAAATTATTTAAATTTTTAAAAAATTTAGAATACTAAATATATAACATGTACATAGCTCTGTGTGAGCCCAAGTAATGCGAACGCCGTCCCTGGTAGTGTAATTTAAAATTAGATAACAAGGGACACTCCAATGGGTCGAGAGAGGCTAACAACCAAAGCAGGAGAGGGCAAGAAACATAAGAAAAAGTAGTGCAAGCACAGTCTAGTCTATTTACTTTATAATTAAATAAAATGAATTTGCTTAAGAAATTGATATGACTGGTTATTTAATAATAAGCATTAGCCTTTTTTTTATCATGTAAGTTTTATAATGGAACGCGCACTTTTAATGATCAAAGGGCCCGGCTTGCAGTCGGAATTCGGGATAGTAGCACATAGATGGTTTGTTTTGTCAGAATTTTGATGTCATTGCCAAATTCTATATTAACATAGATTCCATATTCGAGCTCCACATTAATATTTTAGCTCAAATTCAACCTCATTAAATATTATAAAATTTAAATTTTGACTCAAATTCGACGACAATGAATTAATATTATAAAATTAATATGCTTGACTTCAGTTTGATTCATTCAATGAAAATATTTAATTAATCAATAAAAGTTATACTCAGATTGACTTGTGTTTGAACGGATGGAATCTTACTACAAGTTACATTTAATTTGACTAAGTTATATTTTTTTTAATCATACAAGTATTTATAAAATATACTTTTTAAATGAAATTTAATAATTTTTTTATAAAGCTCATTTTGATTTATTACGTCGGTGGAAATTGCCTCGGCAAAGCAGGAGAAAAGCTGCATACACAGTGCCGGTGCTCTCTTCTCCCTGATTTGTCTGTAGTAATAATTCATGCAGTGAAAAAGTACAGATGCTTTAAGAAATATTCTCCGGAGATTCGTTTAGTTTATATATAGATTTTTACGGAAAGTTGAGTTGGATTTTTTAAAAAATAAATTTTGTAAAAAATATTTAAAATTATTGGACTATGATAACAATTAAAAGTTCTTAGAGGAAATTCTTTTTATTAGAAATAAAATAGATAAATAACTTTTAATATTTTATAATAAATAAAACTCTATTTGTTTCGACAAGAATCATCTTTTAACAAATAATTTAGATTATTTATATTTATTATTATAAAATATTATGATAAGAAAAATATTTTACTTATCCAATATTAAATAAATATGATGAAAAATAGCATCCTTTATTTTAAGAGTAAGTTATTTTCTTTCATTATCATAGATTCATATATTATATTTTAAATCACAAAATATATAAATGACATAAAATTCTTTTACTTATATATAAATAATGAGATTTTTTTATTAAAAATATTTTCTGATAAAACAAAAGGAGTTGGAAAGTCATACTTATCCTATTTTATTAATTAGTGATCAATTAAATAATACATCCATCCTTACATCTTAGAAGATTATATTTTATATATAACTTTTTATCAACTAAATGACATTTCTACATATAAAAATAAAACATGTGTAACAAACATAATTTAGTGCTACAAAAGCAAAATAAAACATGTTTAATCAACAAATTTATTTAGAGCTTCTTATCCTTGGTGACATATTTTAGGAATTATAGATGATATAAATCATGTTCTATCACCATGTAATTTTATTTTGATAGTTTGAATTCGATGTTCAAGCAATTTTACGGTTCATATGTATATAAAATGAGTTTTTAATGCCATAAGACATGTGTTGGAATGAATGATAATGTGTTGTGGAGTCTACTTAAAGGAGAATTATAATATTCTGTAATGTTTACTTTTTAATTTATTATGTGATTCAAGTATTATGTATTGTTTTGCATTTGCATATTTCCTTTGTTACCTTATTCCAACAATTTGTACTTCTAGTGATGTAAGACAATTAATTTTTACTTTATGTGTTCTTAATTTTTGACTTATTACTTTTAAAAAGGAAAATTATTGCTATTAAAGAACAATTAATAAAAAAGAAAAAGAAAATCATAAAGTGGAAATAGTTAAATAAATTAAATTTATCGTTTATGTGCATGATTGATGCTAACAACATTAAGATTAATATTTCACAAGCAAAATGTGTTAGATAATATCTAAAGTTTATGAAAAAATATTTCTACTATGCAAATAAGTTATTTGTTAGTACTCTAGCCACAACCATGAAGTTTTATAAGTCGGGGACTATGTATGAATATATCATTAAAATGATTGATTATGTAATAAGGTTAAAAACTATAAGGATGATAATAAGTGAATTTTTCATTATGCGATTCATTTTAAGTTCTCTACCTTCTGACTATAGACTATTTCAAATTTAGAAATTATTTGGTTCGCAGGAAGTTCTATTGAAATGCAACTTCTTGGCAAGTAGAAAATGCTTAGGTTATTTGGTTGGCCATCAACTCAAAAAATAAGAGAAGTTTTACTTCTCACAAAGTATGAAAAATTGCTTACCCAGCCTTTTAGGTAAGTTTTATTTTTTGTGCTTTTAATGAAATAAAATACAAAATTATCCTTGTAAAATTTAAATAATGACAAGAATACCCTTTTAAATATTTATACAATGTCTTGGTAAAAGTAGGCAATTTTTATATAAGATATTGTAGTCATTTTGATAATATTTTCTAGGAAATATATAGTTGAACCAAACACCACATGAAAACTTACCTCTTAGAAAGTTCTATTTCCTTAGTACTAACCAAATAACTTTTAGTACTTCTCGAGAAATTTACATAAGAATTTACTTCCTGAGAAGTTTAACTTCCCCTGGAAACTTACTTCCTATGTAAACCAAATGACTCCGTACTATACCACTATTAAGGATAAGTGAAATTTCAATAAATTAGCTAGTATACTAGTTTGGGAGGAAATAAACCCAAAGAATCAAGTGAATTATTTAATTAACCTTTAGGTTAAGGAGTTGAGAAAACACTTAAATTAAAAGCTAATAAATATAAGAAAAATGTACCTCTCAAAGTTATTTAGGCTAGTGAGAATGAACAAAAGATATCTAAATGTCAATTTTCAACAAAAATTGTACACTATTAGAAAGTTTACCTAATAAAGCATAAAGTTTGATTTAAAAGGGAAATAAAAATGCTTCTAAATGTTTTGAATGCCAAAGTTTCTCATCATATTTGGTAGCTATGTTTTAGTGTTACAATTCACATCTTCAATATGATATAATGGAATAAATTTTACTTATTTGTGACATAAGCGTTTTGATCATATATTCAAAGAGAAAGATTAGTAAAGAATAAGATTTTTTCTAAATTTGAAGTTTACCGATTTTAGTTATGTGTGGATTGCATTAAAGAAAGCAAACCAATGCAAGAAAGAAGACATAAGAAGCACTTAGCTTCTTAAAATTATTCAGACTAATTTATGAAGACCTTTGATGTTATCATCTTTTGGGATAAAAGTATTTTAACACATTTATCAAGGATGTTTGTGCTATTGGCATGCTTCTTTAACTCATGAAAGTTTGAAGCTAAAAAATGCTTTAAAGATATATGTAAATGAAGATAAATAATCATAAATGTGAAAATTATAATGTTTGATAGAAGTGGTAAATATGATAAGAATATAATGAAATATTAAAATAGGACCATGTCTTGATCTTTGTAAAGTTCCATGGAAGATGCGATATTGGTGTACAATATAAAATACTAGACACATCATAATAAAATTGATATGGTAGAAAGGAGAAATCGGTAATGAAAATAATTGTGGATGCATGTGCTCAAAATTGTCATGCACTTATAGACAAGGTTCTTGGCAAAGCAAATTCAAAAAGCTCATTTGACATTGTAGATCAGAAGAAAATCTAGTTTAAGACACTTATATGTTTTGAGTTGTTTGACAAAAGCAATTATTTAATCCATATGAAATAAATTAGATTTTTGAATATTAGGTAACTCCTTAATTTAGATACCATGAGAAATCTAAAAGTGTAATATTTATTTTCCAAACCATAGCTCAAGATTTAATAAATAATGAAGTTAGTTGAAGTGATTAATGTTTAAAGGTGGATGTAAAAAAATTAGGATAAACATTTTTATCAATTATTATTCTTTCGTCCATCAATATGATAAGTTTTGTCACAATAGTTGAAGAATGTTAAGACAATATTGAATAATGTTTACATATGAAATCAATCCTTGAAGGAACTAACTTAGAAAGATATCATGTACAATAATATTTATATGAATCAAACAAAAAAGAAAAGCATAAGAATATGTGTGTATATTTAACAAGCCAATATATGGATTTAAATAAATTTCACCACAATGATATATGTTAAGTTTAATTATATCATTACTTATTTCAAAATTAAGGAAAATAGTATTAATTAATATTTCCAAAAGATAAGTTGAAGTAAGGTTATATTTTAATTCTGTATGTTGATGATATTTTACTTGCTGATAATTAATTATCAATGTTGTATTATGCTTCTATCATTGTTAGTTTCATATATAGGTAAACTTGGACTAAATTGCATATTAGTTTTGTAGTTGTTGATGATCGATTTTGATAACTGATTAATTAAAGGTTTTGAGGGCTAAACTACTATGTAACTGCGTAGAAAGTGACAAACGAAGAGAAGATTCAAAGGAAAAGGGAAAGGGAAAGAGATTAGGAAAAATTTTTATCATGGTTCGGCCAAAGTCCAGATGACTCCTATGTCCACGGTGATTGTATTATTTTTGTGTTATTGGCATACAAGTATATGAAAAATCTAGCAGAGTGTCTATATCTCTTTTTCTTTTTCTTTTTTTTTCTCTACTTTTTCCTTATGGTTTCCTGTCCCATTTTATACATGCAGGGAGGGTTACAATTTGTAATTCATCAATGTAAAACTATGATTACATTCGTTCTATTTATTAAATGATAGACACTAAGCAATAAATGCTAGGCAAATCGTTATCGGACTTTGGGGGCTATTTTATGGGTTGGTAGAGTGCTTAGGCTGCATTTGTCAGACGTTTAGCTGTTTCCATTGATGTAGGGGAGAGCTTGCTACCCCCTCCACTACTCGAAGTTCATGAGTATCACATCATGCGACTTGCCGCGTGGTTTTTCTAGCGACCTTACTTGAATTGGGTCGTGCCCTTTTATTTTGTTTTACCCCCTGATTCTTTTGGGCTTGGGCTGACCCTCTTTTACCTAGTCTGACTAATATCCACAACATTAGCCCCCAACTCATAGTTCACTTTGCGAGCTGGGAGTTATCGATTTGCTTCTTGAAGAGGAGACTTCTGTTCATGACATAACCTGCTCAGCAACGGACTGTAGGTCTTATGAGGATTTTAGGCCGTCAATGACGATAGTCCCCTTGGTCGTATAAACTGTGCTTTGATTTCAATGATCTATGAATAATTCTGCATGCCCTTGTCATGGCAAAGTGAAGACCCTTCCGGTGTGGTCGAACATAGTGAAGTCACGAGGGAAGTTTATTTTTCCATTAAGACAATTGAACGCACTTGATCTGAGGGCGAGACGAGTTCTGGAGGATTAGTGCGCTTAGCACCAGGTGTGCCTAAGCGGTATTATTAGTAGCTTTGGAGGCTTAGTACGTTTAGTACCAGGTGTGCCTGAGCCCACTCTAGAGGCTTAGTGCGTTCAGCACCAGGTGTGCCCGAGCGATATTATTAGTAGCTTTGTCAGCTTAGTGCGCTTAGCACCATGTGTGCCTGAGCTTGCTTTGGAGGCTTAGTACGTTCAGCACTAAGTGTGCCTGAGCGGTATTATTAGTAGCTTTGGAGGCTTAGTGTGCTAAGCACCAGGTGTGCCCTGTTAGTCTGGATGGGTGCCCTAGGACCAATTTGATTGGACCCTATCGCATCTATGACTATACATTTTGTGGATTTGGATATAATGGTTGTATATTCATCTTATGTTGCATTCATTGTGGATTACATACTTAAGATGAAGTCCATGGTGAGAAGTTAATTCATTCAATCAATCCTATAAGGGGTTATGGGATTGTGAAGGTGATT
>JANHAO010024566.1:0-11585 GCA_026873985.1 Saraca asoca
AAAATAAGGCAACCCAATTAAATCATGAAAAATATAATAATTTAACATTTAGTAAAAATGTAAAACAAAATAGTGGGAACAATTTAATTAGTTTATATTTTTGAAAAATACCTTTAATGTACAAGAATTATGTTGAGAAGGTAATGAGGAGCTCTGATGCAATAAAAGAAGGAAGAGAAGAAGGAAATGGGAAGGCGATTGCATAGACAGATGATTATTAGTATATTTGAATTTTCCAATGGATTTTTCCATTGAAAATACATTGGAAAAATTAAACAATTTTTAAAAAATTTGTACCCATTTTTTATGGATTTTCAATGGATATTTTAAATTCTTTTCAATAGATTTTTGTAGTTGGCAACAAGGACCTTTTCAAATTTGATCACCCTTTTTTATGGATTTTTTCGTAATTTTTTGAATGGACACTTCCTATGAAAAAATCCATTGGAGATAGCAAATTTTGTTGTAGTGATATTAGATTTTCAAAAAACGTGAGTAATTATGTTGTTTTTGTGTTGCAGGAAAGTTATGAATAATCATTTTTTATTTACACAATATTTTTGGATATAAGTTGGATCCTTGGTAGTTTTGAATAGAAAACCCCAAGTGCACTTAGATATATGTGTTGTCATGGCTATATGATACTAGAGGTATATGATACTAGAGGCATATAGTAGGCATTTTTGTTTGGAGGAATAAAGGGGAGATATAGAGGAATAAGGGGGTGGGTATATATGATATTTGTAATATATGAGATAAAGTATTTGATATAAAGGGTCTTGAATTTGACCTTGATTACATCTATTTGTTTGTAGATTATTGTAGGTTATTCACTCATTAAGTTCAAATGAACTCACCTTTTCCATTTTTCCCCTTTTTTTTCAAGCTTTCAAAGATAAACTTAAATCAACACTTAAATGTATGTATTTAAACCCATTTGGGAGTTCATGGCACAATGATAAGGCAAATGGATAACTAGAATAGGAACTTGGTCTCCATGTGTCTGCATAGTTTATGTATTTGTTGTTGCAATGTGATTGTTTTACATACAGAATTTTGGATAGGAGGTGCAGTCTTTCATTGTTGATTTGGCTAATGGCCTAGTGTCCAAAAAGAAGGAATCAAAATTTTTGCAAGCTTAAGGGTAGTTTTGTCATTTATAGAATTTTAAAATTATGTTTTTTTAAGAAATTGTGTCTTATTAGGGTTCATTTGATTGATATTGCATTCGAGTCTTGTATTGTCTATGGGTTAAGTTTATAGGAGATTATACTACGGTGATTTCCTATATTGATCATATGTCCAATATTGAGATGTGACATTGATTTTGTAAGTCATTCATAAAGTTTCAAGTTTATCAAATTTTCTTTATAATTATGTTTTATGTAAGAGTTTAAATTTATGTAATAAGTTTAAACTTGAAGAGGAATATTAAATATTCAAATGGTGATAGATCTGTGGAGGTATAATTGTTTATTATAACAAATATGGTTATAATTATGAAGAATTCCATTCTTATAATTTGTTTCTATAATTTGTTGATTTATAAGGATCGTGATTATGTTTTTTTTCTATAAAATAATATAAAATTGAGATGATCTCTGTCAAATCAATTATGTCACTAAACCATGCAATTCTTTTTTAGAATTATCTCTTTTCTTGTTATACTCTTTAGTCTCTCTCCCCAGGAAAATTAACAATAGCTAACTGATGTGAGATGCTTTTATCTAACCTCCATTATCTTTGAACACAATTTCTCATGTCACATTTTAGCTTGTAAGCAAGTGTTTCAGTGGTGTTTGAAACTACAAAATCGTCTAATTTTTTTCCTCTATTATTGATTTGTCGTTTTCTAAAATTTTTACATATGCATGTCGAAACTTAAAAAAAAAAAAGGGAAGTCCTTTGATATTTTAGTGGATACTATTCATGAACTCAAACCGCTTCACAATGCTTTTTCCACGGGGAGTTTGTAGAGGATTGGGTGTAGGCCTTTCCTTTGCTCAGATTGAGAGGTTTTGGTGTGTGAGAAGTATATTCCAACTGTAACCATAGCTTTTTTTTTTTCTTTTTTTTTTAAATTTCAAAATAGTTGTCATATCAGTCTGCATGACTAGTTCTTTTCAGCCAAAGAAACTTTATCTTCGGCTGAACATTCGGACCAACAAACCTTGGGGATGACAGATCTTTAAGCATGGAAATTTTGGAAAAGAAAGCAGGCTTTGGAGGTAATTGATTCATGCTTGGAGGATTCATGCATTATAGCATAATCATTTACATATTTGTATCATATATCAGTTTTCCCTGTGTAAACTGCGGTGGTAACGTTGAGCATTCAAGAATTTTGTGTCAAGATTGGTAATTCAATAGTTAGGATGTGCGGAGGCTAGACACTTAAAGCACCTAATGAATAAGCTAATCAATCAATTAATACACCATCCAAGTATTAGTATAAATATACCAAAGATAATTAGTTATAATGACATAAAAATTATATATTTTAGTATATTTTGTAAACATGATATTTTGATTTTTTATCAATTTAGTTTTAATATATATATATATATGTTTTGATATATATATGTTATATTATATGAAGTTTTTGAAATATAATTATATATAAATTAATTATAATTAGGATTGTAATTATAAGATAATTTCTACTTATAATTATATTTCTAAATATTCCTAATTATTAAATTATTAAAAAAATAGGATATCTATTATTTATTAGTTAACTAGCATATGCTATATCACATTTTTCTAGAAGAATGTAGTTATATCATATATTATAGATATGTTGATATTTGAAAAAACATATGAGTATATGTTATAGAATATATGACTGGATTGACCCATTATAAGAAACCATATGAAATATTATCATATGTCAATCGACTTATCATGTGAAAGGCAATGTATGTGATCCTTAAACTTGAGATCAACACAGTTTACCTTATGTATGGAGTTATATACTTTAATATTATTCTAGACTTGCACTTTTAAATGCGCTTTTAAAGAACAAGTATGAATAATTATTAGGTGAACTTCAAAATACATAAAGGTAATGGTTGATAAAAGAAAAATTCATCCTCCTTGATAACACGGAAAGATATTCAAAAAATAAAAAGTAATTTGACACTTGTGCCATGATCAAAATCATAGGTTTGCGTATTGATAACATAAAAGGAGTTTTATGTATAATTAATTATGAGATAGTACATAGTTAGACATGCACTTATAATTGAATGTTCAAATTAGAGTTGACTCTTGAACTCTACCCTATGTCTAATTTGAATATCAAGACATAAATGGATTGAATTACATACTAACAACTTGTCGCAAAAGGTTTTCATTTCTAAAATCTATTTTTGGCATTTGGTTGGTTATGATACTTTGCTAGAAGCTAATCACAATCTATGAATTTTTTGAAAAATTTAAGAAAATTGTGTTTGAATTAAAGAGAGTTTTAATTCAATTAAACTTGTAGAAGCTTGTAAATAAATTCATTGCTAATATGCATGGAAACCTAATGAGTCATACACAAAAGAACCTTTTTGATTCAAAGTCAAACAAAAAGTTAGAACGCAAAATGTTTAAATTTAAGTGTTGAATTAGTGAACATATTGAAAATTTGACATGATTATTTAAGTGTTTTAATATGATTAGAAGTTTTAATTAATCAATGATTTAATAATTCTAATATAGAGATTATAATTATTAAATAGTAGCAAATTTTCAATGTTGATATTTGAATATTATAAGAACATTTATATTAACTATAAAGGAGATCATAAGTACAGGAATGGTTACTCACTTAGAAAGTTGTCTTGATTAATAAATTGAACAATTTGAGAACTATGATTGCAAAAGAGAGTTTATGAGTTTAAACTCATAGTAACCCTAGAAAGGAGTTTAGCCTTATTGGACACAAATGGGACACATAAAAGTTTAGGAGTTTGAACTCATTATGAACCCAGTAAGAAGTATGAATTCCTTGAGCTAAGAGGGTAATACATAAGCCTAGAGTATTAACCTTAGCTATACAACCCAACCACTTGGTGAAGCGGATGGCATAAGTAAGAAAGAGACCCTAGCTTATGTGCCATTCATGCTTACTCCTTACTCTTATTTGTGCACCAATTTTTTCTATTTAAATAGGAGAGATCCTAATCCTTCAAGAAACAACTTAACACATACAAGTTTGAAACCCTAGCACATGTGTTGTATGCCCAAATCTCTCTCAATGTGATCTCTCTTCACTTCTCCTCTTTGCATTCAAATACCAACCCTAGTCGAGTGAATTCATGATTCCTTGGAGAGCTAGCATCTCTTAAGCTAAGGAGTTGATTTTCCTACTCTACTTATTGCATGAACATTCAAAGTACAAAATTTTTCTTCTTAAAAAATTCCAAAACTAATGTAGATTAGATTTGTTCTTTGGGAGAAAAATACACCGAAGAAGATGTCGGTTGGCTGCCATGACAACTTGCTGGCCGATTCAGCCAGCTAGTCCATGCATTGGTTGGACCATCATGGTTGGATGAATTTTTGGCCACCACATGTGATGGTTTTGGCTACCTTGATTAGTTGTGATGACAGCCAATCAACCCCATGCCTTAATTGCAAAAATACAATTTTAGAAAATTAATTGTTATCATAATCAATTTTAAGAAAAACTAACTTAAAAGTCAAGCTAGTTGCTTGGAAATATTGGTCCATATCAAATACAAAATTCTTAACCTTTTGTGCATCTTTCTCCTCCACATATGGCCTTGGTTCGAGGATTTTCACTTTCCTCTTTCGCTTTAAGGCACCACCTTCTTGTGAACCGTACTCGATAGCTATCATCAATACCTTTACTAAGGTTGTGCTATGTTACTCATATCAACATGAAGAGTTGCTACCACATCCTTCACCTTGTTGCTAAGGTCTTTCGTAATATCCCCTAAATCCTTTTGATTGTTCTCAATCGCAAGAAGCCACTCACCGAATTACGGAGATTCACTAGTTCCTATGCCTTTGACTCTCGTGCTAACTTTGAGATTCAAGACTCAATGCACAAGAGATCTTGGCCCTTCGAAAAAGTTTAAGGATCTCTTCATTTTCTAAATTTCTTATGGCCTCCGCTAATTCTTCGAGATTCCTAATTGCTACATCAATTGCATCAAAGCACTCAGCAAATGTCATTTTC
Organism: Saraca asoca; assembly: GCA_026873985.1. Taxonomy (NCBI): domain Eukaryota; kingdom Viridiplantae; phylum Streptophyta; class Magnoliopsida; order Fabales; family Fabaceae; genus Saraca; species Saraca asoca. The sequence goes on from JANHAO010024566.1 coordinate 5,195, forward strand.
TTTGACATAGTGGCGTATCAATAGGGTGCAACAGAAAACAAAGAAATGTGGTCTCAACCAAGCTCTTATACCAAAACTATCATGGTCTAGTAGCTCGATTGTTAGAACATATGATGCTTAGGCTCTTCACTTGGCACCTAATCAATTAATACCTAGGAATAAGCCAATCAATTGGTCATACATATCTAAGTTTCGAAAATAATAGGCAAACCCATAATTTATAGTACATTGAGTCAACCATAAACACAAATCACATAGCACATAGCAACCAAATCACATATAAAGGAAACTAAGTAATTCACATAGCCAATCATGATGTGTTTATACAATTCAAACAAATACAGATGAATAAGACCAAAAGTAAATCAATTCTATGGGATAATATTTCAATTGACAAGGGGCTACTTTTTATTTACATTTAAAAAGCCTTAATACAGATTTTCGAGTGTGTAAAGAAGGCTTACGGCCACACATATGATCCCCTAGGCGAATGCCTCGATACCTATCTCGGGTCATCGAATACTCCCCCTAAAGAGTATTTTAAGTTAAAGCCCAAATGACAGGAGTAGAAATACATTTTTTAAGTTAACATAAGGGCTTTTCTTCTAAGTTCTATAGCTTTTAATATGCTATAATATATTAACGTGAAGATTAAAATCCAAGAATCATAACCATGTATTTTTCTACTCATAATGGATAAGTTACCTAGATCAAAATTACATAAACACTCTCAAAATGGGAAAAAATTGAAAAAATAATCTACGAGAGCTTTTTCCTTCAAATTTGTGCCACATGATTTTCTCTTTATACTTGATTTTATGCCAAGTTTCATCTATGTCTGAGTACATTTGCCTACCAAATTTGGTCACAAGTCCCAAACTATGACACTAAATGATGATTAGTTTTGTCAACTGGGCATTCGATTTCCTTTAATACAGTCACAGGTGATGTCACGACCCAATTTAAGGTGCAACCTATGTAGGAAGATATCTGGTGATAACTTTCTATAAGCCTAACACACATTTTGAGAATGCATAATTCCCATCACTTTAAGAAAGACGGTAACTGAAAATCTGTTCAAAACAATTGAAAATTTAGTTTTGCTACAAAAAATGATTTTATCAAAATTTTGGTAGAGTTTCCTCTATTTTTCAAATATTTGCCAAGGTCATAAGCCCTCAATAAAACCTATATTACAACAGTGAACACATATTCACCCCAAAACAATTGTATACACACATACAAATGAAACTCAACACATGTGATAACTGCCAACATATATTTCCAAACCATGTTGCAAATAAAAATGTTTTAAACAGAAAATGGGTGAGTTTCATTAAAACTCAGTGAGTGAACAACTTATATAGAAAATATTGTATTATCAAAATACCTATCAATTTATAATTGCAATGCGTAAAATACTTTACTCAATTTCCCTAGATTTGTCAAAGTAAGAAAACCTTCCTCGTAGGATTAGAAAAGTAACATTATTATAAAATTAACCAATTGAAATATAAATCTCTAAAGAAAATGAAACAATTGCTACAAAAAAATGTATCTTTATGCATCAAAATTTTCATGTCAAAGCATTGTGGGAAAAGAAATGTTGTTAGCAATAAAATAGTAACCATGATAGCTTTAAGTGAGCTAATGAGGTGCCAAATGCAAAACCAATGAGAACACATGAACTAATATTCAATCTCTCAATAAGTTTAGGTTTAAAAGAAAGTAATTCAAATCTCATACAAACTAGTAAATAGTCATTTAACTCAAAACATACTTATTGTGTATGAAAAATAAAATAAAATAAAATATTTCATACTTCCAAAATATATATGTAGTATGAAAATGCGTGATCTCAATATACCATTAGAATCTAATGGTGAGTTCCTATAAACAACCTTACCTAACAAAATTTAGTTATCATCATTCACCTTATCCTTTTAGTAGGTATTCTCTCTTTATTTCTTCAATAGATTTTATTTTAATTATAAGTGCACTTGAGGATTTTCCAAAGGATCCAAAAAAAAAAAAAAAAATGCAACACAAAGCCAAGAAGGAGATACTTTTCTTAAAACAAAATTCATTTGTAATTCAATCACTTTTCATATATAACCACTTGGCAAAATCATTTCATGAACATATCTAGAGTACTTATATTAATCACCCACATATAATTATGGCTTACAAACCTATGTATGTAATATATATATATATATATATATATCACTTAATGCACAAATGCTAATTTGGTCTTTACAAATAAAGACTAAGAAAAATCTCAATAATTTATGCAATAATAGCATAATATAAAGTTTAGGTCTTAAACCATAATTTAAATGCTTTTTATTCAACTTATACATATAGAGAAAGAGACAAACTATTAATGTAAGAATAGTTGATAACTCATGTTAATTTGGTGAGCTTAGAAATTTTTTTTCCAAAACCATAGATAAATTAAATATATGGTATAGTATATGAAAAAAAAAAGGTAAATAATTCACTCACAAGCTAAGCTTAATTTCAAGCGGTCTAAGCACTTTGAGCTCTAAGATGGGGTATTAAGCCTTTCAAGCTTTTCCATTTGGCCCAAGATAACACTAACCACTCTTATGTCCCTAGAAAGATATTGTATAATTTTATTTATTTTAGGAATCCTATTTGGAAGGAAATCATCATTCATTTTTTTTAACCCAATCCTAAACTTCCTTTCTTAGACCAAGGTCGTAAGATAGTTTTAATTACTACTAATCATTTATTCTAAGGCATTATCCACAATTTAAACTTTAACCCCTTTCATCTAGCTATGGTTGAACATTTATACATGTTTGAATCCTCTCATTAACAAACAAAAGTGTTTTAACCAAAATTACTTACAAATAAATTCAATCTTAACTCTCAACTACACTATCGAGACATTAATCAACTCAAAACCCTAGCAATATCACCACAAATCCTATCATATTCTTACCTATAACCCGGACTGAGCATAATTTAAGTTTGGAAAAGTTTAGGCATAGGAGTTACTAGGAATCTCTGCTACAAAAAGGCCAACGATAAGTTCTCTCTCAAACCCCCCTTTTTTCACTCACTGTTCCAGGATAAGGGATTTGCTAGTGGCAAAATGTAACCATTTGGAATGGTGGCTTAATGATTGACTAACAGAAATTAGGGGGACAATGACAACCTTCACAATCGGACAAGGCAAACTGCTAGTTTGCTCAAATAATGGCATGAGCAAATGGTCAATATCAATTAAGTGCTAAATGATTGAGGCAGGCATGATCGAGGATGACGACATGTGGGATGCTGAGGCACGATGAAGGAAGTTGTGGGTTTGGGCGGCTGCTTTTGGGGAGAAAGATGAAGATTGGGGGTTTTGTTTCATGGGATGATGCTTAAATTGGGGGGAGGGTCTAGTACCATGCCACTTAAAGGAAAAAATATATTAATTTATTTTTATTATTTATTTTTTCTTAATAAGAAAAATATGAAATAATATAAAATAAATTAACATAACATCTAGTGTATAAAGTTTAGCACAAAAAGAGCATTGTTATTATTTCTATTTTTTTTGTCCACTCCAAAATTTATTTAAAATATACTTAATATGCTTTAAAAGTTAAAGTAGTTAAATAGAGTATAGAGTATTAAATATGTTTTCATAAATTGTAAAGTCTAATTAAATAAAATTTCAATAACACTTAATAAAATTTAAAACTACATATTTGGTCATGAAATAAGCCAAATGTTTATTTAATGTTTAAAACAAAGCATTTTAAAACAATCATAAACAATGAATGATTTATCTGTCAGCCATAATAATTATTACTAAACATATAGTTATTTAGAATTCATTGAATAATTCTTGTAAATAAAGAAACACTTTAAAAACATGTACTCAATTATTTTTTATATCTATTTAATAAAATTACAACATCATTAAACAAAATCTAACACTTAGATTTTGCACTAAAATAAGTTATATAATTATTGTGTATTCAGAGTAAATAATATGTCCAAAATTAAACCAAAATGCTAAATTATTTTTTTTATAACAATTACTAAAATGATTCAAATAAATCAAACATTAATATATATAGATATATACACTACGAAATCCTAAATTACCAAATAAAAAAAATCATTCACTAAAATCTATTCAAAATGCTTTCTAAAAGTCTTATCCATGAACTTTAAATATTAATAATTTTATAAGAGGGAATATTTACAACAATTATTCAATAAAAATTCCATGTTTTACAGTAACACAACAATAATTAATATATATATATATATATATAACTATATTTTATCTCCACCATATTGTCATCAAGTAATCGGATGAAATTATTTTCTAAAATCTTTTCAAGACACTTTTCATAAATCTTATATTCATAATTTTAAATATTCAAAAAGAGGGATCTTCATAACAATTGTTCAATGAATGTTTTTGGGGCATTACAGGTGACGAGTAAAACAACAAAGTATAAATGTGCATGTCTGTTGCTGTGGATGCATCATGGTATGATTTAGCGTATATCTTATAAATTGTCAATTCAACTAATTGAGTCATGGTTCAAATGTTCAAGGTAAATGCGGATTGAAAACGATGCAAAGGACGGAGAGCAATGGTGAATGCTTATCAAGAACCGTCAATAACAAATATCTCATCTGCACCAAAGGAACAGCTGCCTTTTTGTAGAATGCCCTTCTAAGACTGCAACGTAGTTGGTATTATATCCTCAAATAATATTTTACTACTCATCCATGGTTCCTATCTCTTGATATTTCTTTCTGTCATAATCCTTCAACTACTTTAATCACACACACAATATTTCTACACGGTTTTAGACTCTGATATTTATTTTATTGGACACATACACTTTCTAGACATTACAACACGTAATAAACATAAGAATAGTGGAAAAGTTCAGATTTGTTGTTTGAATTTTAATTCGCTTCCTTCATCGTCTGTTCAATAAGTGTAACTGTGTATTTGGTTTCATGTCTTCTTCAATCCAGTGCTAAATATCATTAATGACGTTCACAAGACACCAACCTATGTGCCTGATAGACGAGGATTCTGTAACTCCATATATGTAAAGTTGTTCACATGCACGCTAATGACGTTCACAAGACACCAACCTATGTGCCTGGTAGACGAGGATTCTGTAACTCCATATATGTAAAGTTATTCGCATGCAAGCTAATTGTCACAGTTCAGGGCTTGTGATCCAAATTCAGCAAGGCAAATATGCTCGGATTCAGATAAAATTTGGCACAAAAATCAAGCATGAAGAGAACATCATGTGGTGCGAAGTTGGAGGAAAATGGTCACGTAAATTATTTTTCTGATATTTTCTCGTTTTGAGGGCATTTATGTAATTTTTATTAAGGTAACTTGTCCAGTACTAGTAGGAAAGTACATAACTGTGATTTTTGAATTTTTATCTTCGTGTCGATATATTATGACACATTAGAACTCTTAAGATTTGAGAGAAAAGTCCTTATATCAATTGGAAAAAAGTATATTTACTCCTGTCAATAGGAATTTAGCTCAAAATGCTCCTTAGGGGGGGGAAGTGACTGATGACCCAGGGCGGGTATCGAGGTACTTGTCTAGGAGATCAAGTGTGTGGCCATAACCTCCCCTACACACTTAGAGAGTCTATAACTGAGTGTGTCTAAGGGAGTCTGTAATTGAGGCTTTTATGTGTGCATAAAAGAAGTAGCTCCTCTTCAATCGAAATATTGTCCCACAAAATGTCTTTACTTTTGACTGCATATATCTGCATTGTCTGAATTGCATGAACATATCTTGAATGTCTATGTGAATGACTTGATTGCTTTTTTATATGATTTGATTACTATGTGCTCTATATGATTTGTGGCTTATGATTGACTCAATGTGCTATAAAATTGTGGGTGTTATATGTTATTTTCAAAACTTAGTTGGTGTATAACCGATTGGCTGACTTATTCTCAGGTACTAAGTGAATAAGTGCCGAGCAAAGAGTTGTGAAGAGTCTAAGCACCGCACGTTTTGCTAGTTGAGCTTTCGGAGTGTAACACTAATGACGATCACAAGACACCAACCTATGTGCCTGGTAGACGAGGATTCTGTAACTCCATATATGTAAAGTTATTCACATGCACGCTAGAGTCTGTGGACTTTATACCCCTCATAATCATGTTACTCTTCAACATACCTGAGTTATAATATCTTCATCTTGTGAGAAGCAATTAGACCAAAATGGCCATTTTAATCCATGTTATGCTTGTTGTTACACAACTGCTTGCATGCTTCCCTCACTTTTCCCAAGCAACCGATACCATTACCCGGTTTCAGTCACTTGTTGATGGCATGACCTTGGTTTCTAAAGATGGA
>JANHAO010024567.1:0-11587 GCA_026873985.1 Saraca asoca
ATTGGCTTCTTTCTTCTTGTTTGTTTTCTTAACCTTAATCCAGAAAAAATTATCAATTGCTTCCGCCCCAATTATTTCACATCACTACGAGCCACTTTCTCCTTGAGGAGCACCCTCGATAGCAAAAGCCTTAACCACAAACTCTACACCCTATCTAGAGGAAGCCTTAGTAGCCCTTCTCTTGAAGTGCTCCATAGCCTTAAGAGCCTCCTTGTCGAAAAAGGAGAAGTCCAATTTTGGATGCTTTTCCCACAGGGTGTAAAAGAAGGTTACACTAGTCTTAGACTCTGCCTTCTCTATCATTTCCGCAATAGATGAGGTAGTCTCTACCCGGACCTTAGCAACCTCTTCTTTCCCCGAGGGCAACCTCCTTTAAAATGTCCTCAGCTCACCACCCTACTTCCCTGGCTCACTGCTTTACTAACCCAACTTATTGTTCTGTAATCTCAGCTCGCTACACTACTAGATCAGCACACTTCTGAGCTAGGTCCAAGTTAATCCTTGCCTTGGTCAGATCATTAATGGTAATGCCAAGGTTTAGTGCAACAGCCTTGTGATCTACCACTTCACGGGATAGGGTAGCCTCAGCATCCTTGACTTTTTCCCTCAGCTCTAACATCTCAGTAGTGACAACCACCAACTCATCCACAAGCTTCGCCTTTTCCTCCTCTTGGGCTTAAAGCTTCTCGTCTAGCTTCATCATTGTCAACAAGTTTTGAAGAGCCATATAACCAAATTAGATTATGAAGAAAGTAGGAGAATAAGGATAAAAGAATTTTACTTACCACTAGGCTGTGACGAGACACGTAGGTTACTAACCCTCCAATGGTGGAGTCCTCTGATTCTAACATCTAGATCCTGTTGCGAGGCCCCAGGATCACATTAACGTTGTCAACGAAGACATTGAGGTACTCCTTGATCTTAAAGTAGGGCCTAGTAGGTTGCTCCATGACTTGCACCTCTGAAGTCACCCGCTTACAGCCAACAGCCTTCTTCTTCTTCCCCTTGTTCATTTTCTGCTTCTTAATAGGAGGCTCAGAGGGGTTAACGACATCGGTTACAGCCTCCACCTTGGGCTGAAAGATTGGAACTGGCTCTTGTGATGGAGCTGATGCTAAAGCCAAGGGTTAGCTTCCAGTAACAGGAACTATGCTGGCGTTGGGATCCAACGAGGTCTCCCCCTTGTTAAAGTCAAATGGTGGCACTCTGAGAATAAGTTTCATGATATCTTCGTAGTCATCAAAGTTTGCTGGACCTACCTCCTAGACCCACTGAATTCTTATTTCCCTAGTAACCTCGGTACCTATGGCTGGTATGAGCTTGTAGGAGCAAAGAAGGCTTTCATTGAAGCGGTAGTCATTTTGAAGATCTTTTGAGGTAGTGAACTGGTCTAGGACTCCTAGCTCCTCAATTCCAAGAGTTAGATTCTTGCCGGTCCCAATTGCAAAATGAGACAAAGTTAGTATTAATGAAACAAAAGTGAACAAGTCATTAAGCTCGTATGCCCCCAGCTTGCTCACCAGGTGTGAGGACAAAATCAAAATTCTAAAGATCACCGAGGGATGGATAGGAGATATAAAACCACTAGGTTTTATATTGCCCTGCATTGGACTTCCCTTTGGCATCCCCCTATGCTAGAATCCTCTTATGCATCATCGGCCAAGCCAAAAGATAATAAAGCCCATCTGATGTGCTCGCACACCTAATGTTATATAGGTAGCACAAGACCTCATTCAATGGTAGGGAAGGCCATTCCTCAAATATATCAATGCCAAGGTAGTAAACTGGGTGTAAGAATTGGGGGTAAGTTGAGATGGGCTAAGTTTGATTTTATTCAGGAAATTAATGATAAATGGGTATATGGGAAACCTAAGCCTCACAGCAAGGTGCAGGAAGCTAATAGCGATAAACCCCCGAGGTGGATAAGGAGCATAGTCATTTGAAGCAGGCATAATGAGGCGGTATCCACTGGGGTTTTGAAATGTTCAAATTGTGATTTGAAGATCATGGAGGTGAACAGATGAAACATATAGACTGGACACCTGATGATCAGAAGGTCACTGACTCGTAATGGCCTCTTGGTCCCTAACAGGGTTCGAACAAGCAATAAAGTCCCCAATGACCTCATCGCTTCTTAAGGTCACTTCATCGGGATGTCACACCCGCCGCGCTAGAGAGCCGGGCTCGTTATTGCTCCTTAATTGGTGACATCGACATCCATGACTTACGCCCATCTACACAAAAGAGAAAGAGGAACAGTTAGGTTGCTACAAGTAGACCCTACCCAGTGGCTAAGGCTAATGATTTCTTATGCGATAGGCATACACACCTCAGGTCACCGCACCTAAGACCCAGACTACGGAAGATAGAGCGGACTCAATAGTGGAACCACAAATCCAAAAAACAACACAAGACTTAAAACAGTAATCAAAAACCCTAGAGTCTAATGATAGATTACCCAAATAAGCCAAACTAGGCGAAAGGAAAACATACAGGCAAGTAGTTTCAACTAGCATTCAAATGTATCAACCACAAGCAAATGAGTCTTGTACAAGCAATAGAATAGGAAAATCCAAAAACCACTAGTTGAAGAAAGAAAGACTCACCGTGACTAGCTGAAGCAAAAGGTCTTAAAATGCATGTGAAAGCATTTCCCAATGAGCAAAGCCCGAATAGTAACTAGAAAGCCAAAACAATGCCGACGATAGCAAACAATAGTGATCGGTTATAGGGAATGACAAAAGAAATGGACAAAGAGAGCTCGGGAGTTCTGAGTTTCGAATGGCAAGTGAGAGGGAATGAAGAGCCCCTTCATTTTATATGGCACGTAATGCAATCATTAGATCTGGAAACCTATCAACTACCTATGATCTGATGGTTCGATGAGTGCCAACACAAAGCTAATAATAGCATGGTGCGCATGCTTATCAGAGGCAGGAGTAATCATGACAAGCTAGTGGTAGAAATTGAAGTGTCGTAAATAAAGTAAGCAGGAGCCTGCCAGATGAACCATAGGATTGCAGATAGCCAGCAACAAATCAGAATTCCTAACTTGTTCTGCATTTAAGAAGTGTTTTACGCACCAAACTCTTGCATGGACGAACTCCAAATCCCACATCCAAGAAGTGTTAGCCACGCACCAAACTCTTATGTGGGACGCTTTCAAGAAGTGCTTCACATGCCAAACTCTTGCGCAGATAACTCCAAACCCTGTGTCCAAGAACTGCTAGCCACGTACCAAACTCTTATACAAGCTGTGCCTAAGAAGTGCTTCACACACCAAACTCTTGTGTGGACAACTCTAAATCCTACATCCAAGAAGTGCTAGCCATACACCAAACTCTTACAGGGGCCGCGTCAAAAAAATGCCTTCGGCACCAAACTCTTGCGCGGACAATGCCAAAACCCCACGTCCAAGAAGTGCTTTACACACTAAACTCTTGTGCGTGTCATGTCCAAGAAGTGCCTTTGGCACCAAACTTTTGCACGAACAAAGGCATATTTGTTCGACCTATATGGGCATTTGTTCCCACACCAGTGAAAGTGCTCAAGCATTGCAGTGCTTGACTTCACTACCAACCAAGATGAGCTAATGTGACCAATTGGTCATCCAACATGGCATATATCCTTTAAGTCATCATTTATTGACTGAAATCCATTCATATAAATTCAATTAAATGTTATCCAAGGTTTATGTAATGATTACTAAGTTATGGTTGGTAGGGACTTATTTATGTTGCTGGCTGCTACCTACCAGGTCACTAATGTTACATGCTTGGGAAAGACAAGAAATAACATACAGAGCTTCATTATAAAACTGCTTTCAACAAGGTGAATTTACATGAAAAACTAAGGGAACAAATCAAAGAAAGCCTACAGTAGACTGAGGAAGAGCTGAATCTCAGCAAATCGTGGGATCCGTAAGTGAGCCAAGCTGCTCCAACCCTTCCTCAACTTGCATTTGAGCCGGCATATTGTCTAACTTGAGCATCCCTGAGGTGCCTGAAGTGGGATAAATAGCATTTGGCATAAGTGGAGTGACTACACAAGTTTTTCCTAGCCTTTTTGAGTAAAGAAAGCATCATTTAGCTTCATCAAACTGCTGGAGGACCTAGAGGTATCTGGCGCCACCATGCAAGGAAACAAAAGAGCACGACTAGAAGAGTTGGACTGAGATAAGCCACAATCACGAGCAAGCCTGATAGTTTAGCCCCTTTTTCCTATCTTCCTTCAAAGTTAAAAGCTCCGCCCTCAACCTTGCGACCTCTGGATGCTTGAAAAAACCAAACGGTTAGCTTGCCAGAGGACAAAATAGTAAAAAGAGAGAAGCTAAACTTGTTAGCACCATGAGGAGGTCATGAAGAAATTCCTAGAGTCCTCAAAGAGGAATACCCCATAGGAACCATGTGTAGCAGGTCATACACACCCTAGAGCATTTCGCTGAGGGCCAGAACTTAAGAAGCATAGGGGGCCTCAGTCAATGTACCCATCTATTTATTCTTTGAAGCAAGGAAGGAGGCTTCTTATGCCTTATATAGACTCATCCAACCTCACAAAAAAATCCAGAGGGAATCTAGTCGTACCAGATCGAACGGTCCAAAAGAAAGCGAGACTGTCATGCTAATAATTGTGGAACATGAATAGTGGGAGGTATGGCCTAGTGCAGATGAAGTGAAAGATCGAAGGCTGAAGTGACAACATAGCAGGCTATAGATGAAGACTTTGACTATATGGCAAACTATAGTTGAAGGACTTGACATTATAACTTGCGAGCAAAGTTCCTGCCAGTAGATTACAACTCCAAGTCCACAAGGTGAATTGAGAGTTGGGGGCTGATGTTATGGGTATTTTTTAGATAGTGCAAAATAGGCCGGTTAAAGGTCAACAAGAGGTTGGGTCCAGCTAGAAAGCCCAAATCCCCTAACATTGGAGGCTGCTCAATGGTGGTCACACAATGGAGGCATCAGCTCACTAACTGTGAGCCGAGGACACAAAGCAAGATTGAGACAAGTTCTAGCTCATAGAGAATACATTTCCTCTTGCTCGACGAAGCATAATACCCTAATTGTCTTCCAAAAAGCCAATTTGGACTAGCTCGCTAAGCCCACCAACATAACCAATAGGTTGCCCAACACGAGCTCAGACTGCCCAACGAGCTGTCTTAAGGATTATGTACGGAATGCCATGGTCTAGTCAACACCGGAAGGTACATTCTCCTAAGTAATAAGTCAGCCCCTAAAACTGACACATTAGCCTCTAAAATTTGACAGTAAAATGCCAAGCATTTATTATTTATCAAGCATTTGTTGCTTATGATGTGGGAATAATTATTTTACTATTTATCAAATTACATTTGTAACCCTCCCAGCTTCTATAAATAGGAGAAGGATGTATCATTATAAAGGAGAGAGAGTAATTACATGAAGACACTCTGCTGGAATAGTGAGACAACACTTGTAAAGGGAAAGAAGACTAGTATTGTAACTCTATTACCTTACACAGAGAAACCACCATATAAAGCTAATACAAACCACTGTGGACATAGAGGCCAAACTGGCTTTAGCCCAACCACGATAAAAGCTTTTGTGTCCATTGTTCTTCCTCCTTCTCATTCTTTTTCCTGTTATAATTGGTATCATCATCTTGCGGTTAGGGTGTTGAAGAACCATTTCGGTTGACTAAAATTTAGGTTCACTAAACCAAATTTGACCGTCAACAAGACTGAAGATGCACATGAAGATTCGAGAACCTAGTGTTCAAAATGAGAGACTTTCATGGAAGCTGTGTTAGATTGTAGTGTCAATAAGGGCATTGACATTTAAAGTGGGAGAAAATGTCATAAGTTGGCCTTGTAAACTAATTCGACAGGCAAACATGCTCGATTTTGGACGAACTTAGTGTAAAAATCAAGCATAAAGAGGAGGCTTTGTGGTGAAAATTTGGGGGCAAATGCACTTGTAGATTTTTCTTTTTTCATAATTTTTCCATTTTGGGGGTATTTGTATCTTTTTAGCATTGATCGTTTGTCCAGTACAAGTAAAAAAGTTCATGGTTGGGATCTTTGCATTTTTATCTTCACGTCCATATGAGATGACACATTAGAACCCTTAGGAGATAGGAGAAAGTCCTTATGTTAATTAAGAAAAAGTATATCTACTCTTGTTGATAGGGCTTTTACTTAGAATGTTCATTAAGGGGGCACATCCGATGACCTAGTGGGTACTGTGACTCGAGCTAGGGATCAGAGTATGGAGCTTAGAGATAGCCCTACACACTCAAAACTATGTAATGAGGCATAAATTAATAAAATGGAATTGTTCCTCTCCTTATTTTTAAAAAGTATCTTCTTGATATATATTAGAGGCTTCTTATGTTACACGTTCTTTGATCGATATGCACTAATATTTTGACTACATGCTCATCTTGGCTTGCGGACATATTATGCATGGGATTTTGGTTATATGGGTGACAAAATCCTCAATGCCCTAAATATCTATCCAAGTGTAGCTCAAATTTATTGGAAGGCTAGTATGTTAGCCAAAAGTTGGCATCATACGCAGCACAATTTCAGTTAAAGAGCTATTGGCTTATTAAGCTAAACATTCAATAGTACAGTAATGTTCAAGAAGGATAGCAAATGTTGATAGCCCCTGTTCTCTTTTTTTCAGCAAAAAAAAATACAATAAGTTGCACTTAAAAAATCAAAAATAAAAAATAAATCACATAATTCATGAGTAATTTAAAATTTTATCCAATTTTTTATTTGAGAAGTCCAAGATAAAATAGATGATAAAACTTTAGTCGTAGATTAGATAAATTTAGGTTATTTGACTTAATAGATTTTTAGCCTACTTAATCAATTTAATATAATTTTTATTTATTTAATATATAGATATAACGAGATGTGATTTAAAATATATTACTAATACTAACTTATTTTAATTTTTAAAGCTGCGTGATATAGGGACAGTAATTTGTTTTGAATTTGGAGATCCACGTAGAGATTGTGTTGTGGAAGTGGGGATGAAAAGATTTTTTGTTCCATGAAAATGGAGATGGGACAAAAGTTTGCACCATTTCAAATTTTGAGGAAAAAATAAAAATCATAATCTTTGCCTTGTCCTAAGATTTAAAACAGCCTGTATAGTCTCTAGACAATTGACCTAGGTCAGTTGAACATCCTTGTTGGGGAATCATTGACACATGGTTTGGTCCAAATCGGTCAATAGATCACGTCTGGCCGATCGTCCTAGGCACGGAACTTGACAAATTGAGAGTTTTGTGAATCAACGACCTAATCGACACATGACAAAAGGCATGATCAAGTCAGCATGAACAATATAACAGCAGCAACCACTTTGTGAGATTCTCGTTAGCACTATCAATGTGGTCAAGACACGTAGTACTCCATTTGTCCAATAGCACGTTAGTTGGCATATTCGACACCTATAAATATTGAGAGGTATTCCTTCTTCAGTTCTATCTTGACTACACTACTGAGACTCTATTGAAATACTAACTTCATCAGAGTGGACTCAATGGACTACTTCTGTCGTATGCAATTAACCTTGCTATGCTTCCTCGATTCGACTTACTTCATCGATCAACCTCATCAATTGAAGAGTTTCATTACCTATTATGTGATAAGAAAGTAAAAAGAAAAAAAATCACAACTGATGACCCTTTCTTTTGATAGTTTTAATCCTATCATAATATTAAAAATTTCAATATTTTTGTTTTTTATATTTTGATAAATTAAAAAAATTACTTTTTTAATTTTAACATTCACTTAATCATAATATTAAAACATTTGATTTGTCAAAATAAAAAAATACAATAGTACGGTAGAACTAGAAATATTTTTCACTATATGAAATATATTGAGAGATAAATAAAGATAACATCTATTTCTATAAACATTTTTATTTACACTTTATTTAATATCGAATTTTTATATAGACTATATTATCCATTAATTAAATAAGGTAAGAACCAATATTCATAATTAGTAGTCATTTCATTTTTTTCTAAAAATAAATGCCTAAAATGGCTCATTTTTTAATATGATCAACTTTACCACTGTTATCAGTAGAAATTGGCGCTGCACAGTGGGCTGGCAAAAGCCCAGGGAAAGTTGAACCTGATTAGGGACAAGTTCACTAGATCATTCTGCAGAAGCCCTTAGCTCGCTGAAGACCCAAGCTCACTGGTCGAACTAGCTCGAAGTCACGAGCCAGTCGCATCCTCAGTAAACAAGGTCAAGCTCGCTAGGACATAGCTTTATTCAGCCAGAAGCCTATTGAAGTTAAGCATAAAGCTAACAAACAACTTGCACCACCATTCTGTAGACGCGGCCATCGGGTCCCACTTGCAAAAAGTAGCCTATAGAAGCTAGTCTCTAGTACCCTAGGTAGTCTTGTACATTTGATATTTGATGTAATAGATACACAGTTAATTTAGTTCCATTTGTAGCCCTCCATGCTTCTATAAATGAGGGGCTAGAGTCATTGTAAAAAAGGTGAGGCCGAGAGAACACTAGTAAAAACTCTACCAGAAGCTATAGCAAAGCCCCATGTGTATTTCTCCTTTCTCCCTTTTCCTCCTGGCATCCAGCATCCTTCCATAGTACTAATGACCGGAGAGCAGCTTGGATCCCCAAAGAGCCCCCTCTGTTGGCCGGATTTGGGTTTGACCAAAATCCACTATCAACATTTTGGCACATCCGGTGGGACCTTTCTGTTCTCTAATTATTTCTTTGTCTCTCTAGTTGATCCTATTCATATTAGAATGGCAAGAGGAAAGGCTGTCAGGAGGTCAGATGTTGTTATTAGCCGACTAGAAGGCCATACTACAAGTTTCTCTACTGCCAGAACTGCCAATAGTTTGGATTCCTTAGTTCACTCCTAACTCGATGTTGCTACCCATGAGAGCAATGAAGCCCAAGTATGGCACCAGTGCCAGGAAGCATTTGAAGGTTCAATGAGTAGGATGGCTGAAGCATTCCAAATGCTGGCCCGAGCATAGGTCCAAGGTGCACAAAGACAAGCCGAGGGCATCACACCTGGAAATTTCCCTCAGTAGTGTGAGCTAAAACTTCGAACAGAGCCAGTCATGAGCACGTCTGGAATCATTCCTTCCACGACGAGGGGGATACGAGAAGCCGCCAGAATTCCAACTAGAGATTTGAAGGATTGCCATTGATGGTGGAAGAATTGTTCCAAAGGGTGAAGCAATCAGAGGCACACCCCTGAGTTTGAGGTGATCAGAGTCATGCCAAGGAACGAACTCCTTTCTCCAGGAAGGTCGAAATGGAGCCTTTCCACCAGAAGTTCAAAATTCCCACTTTCCCACTCTACAATGGAGACAACGATCCACATAATCACTTGGACATGTTCAATGATCAGATGGTCTAGACAAGTAATCTCCTAATCAAGTGCTGTGTTTTTCCCATCACATTGGGAGACACCCCTTGAGCCTAGTTCAGGAACCTCTTGACCCGTAGTATCAATAGTTGGGAGGAATGTCAACAAAAATTTCTTGACCACTATAGGGTGCTGAAGAGGCAGCTCGCGCCCCCTTGCCATCTCACCACAATTTTTTAGCACAAGCATAACTCTTTAAAGGACTATATTGCTCAGTTCAGGCACGAGATCGATAATGTGAAAGCCCGTTTGATGAAAGTATTTTGACGATGATATTTTCCAGACTTTGCAAAGATGGCAAGCTGTATAAAAGTATGCACAAATCCTAAGTAGCAAATTTTTGAGAGTTTTACAATCGAGCTGCCAAGCAAATCAAATGGGAGGAGACATTTGGTGTGAAGAAACTCGAGCTGGATAACCCAGGTCAAAATAAGAGGAAGAATAGTCATGAGGATGTAAAAAGCGGCACCAACCTCCAGCTCACAAAGAAGGCCAAGGTCGAGCAGCCTCAATAATTGGCTCATCACGAACACTACAGTATCTTGTCGGAAACTCCCGATAGGATTTACATAGTAGAAAGAAATAAAGAGGATTTCTGGACTCCCACTCCCTTGCTGGTACTTCGTGCAGGCAGAAATACGAACAAATTCTATGCATATCACAACAAAGTGGGACATAACACTTTAGATTACCTAGCTCTCAAGGATGCCATTAAGGACCTGATTAAAAGAAGGTGTTTAAGAGAGTATGTATTACGGCTTGTGGCATACCAATCCCCTTGACCTCAGTGGGATCCCGAGCAAGAGCAACCAGTTGTAGTAAGAACCATATATTGAGTTTGTAATCCAATAGGCAGAAGCGTCCCAAATTTTGTGTAGATTAGCTCATGTAGATTATCCTAAAATTCTGGAAATCATTTAATTTGATATGCATACTTTGCAAACCAAGTCTTAAGTTACTATCGAGCGTCACAATTCATACAATTGAACTTTACAGCATTTATGCGATCGAAGTTCATAGTTTTCATGCGATTGAACTTCGCAGCTTTCATGTGATTGAACTTTGTAGCTTTCATGCGATCAAACTTTGCAGCTTTCATGCGATCAAGCTTCGTAGCTTTCATGCGATTGAACTTCGCAGCTCTCATGCGATTTAAAACCTTGCACGTACGAGCAACTTTCTTAGCCATCGTGCATTACAATTTATCATACATGAGAGCAACTTTCTTAGCCACCACATTGTGCCAATTAAAAGCTTGCACATACGAGTAACTTTCTTAGCCACCGTGTACGTGCAGCGATCTTACTGCACGTATGAGTAACTTTCTTAGCCACCGTGCATTGTAATTTTATCATGCATGTGAGCAACTTTTTTAGCCACCGCATGTGTGCCAATAAAAAGCTCACGCGTATGAGCAACTTTCTTAGCCACCATGCATGCACAGCGATCTTACTGCACATACAAGCAACTTTCTTAGCCATCGTGTGTTGCAATTTTATCATACATGCAAGCAACTTTCTTAGCCACTGCATGCGTGCCAATTAAAAGCTTGCGTCTATGAGCAATTTTCTTAGCCACCGTGTGCACGCAGCGATCTTACTGCATGAACGAGTAACTTTCTTAGCCATTGTGCATTGCAACTTTATCATACATGTGAGTAATTTTCTTAGCCACTGCATGTGTGCCAATTAAAAATCGCATGTACAGGCAACTTTCTTAGCCATCGTGCATGTGCAGTGATCTTACTGCACATACAAGCAACTTTCTTAGCCATCGTGCGTTGCAACCTTGTCATGCATGCGAGCAACTTTCTTAGCCACTGCATGCACGCAATCTAAACTTCGCAGCTATCATGTGATTTAAACTTCGTAGCTATCATGCGACCTAAACTTTGCAGCTATCATGCGACCTAAATTTCATAGCTCTTATGCGACCGCGTGCTTTCATGCCATGTGGCCTACTCACACACTACCCATTTACATTCAAACCAAATTTGTCTTTTGATTGAAAACATTGCCAATTGGCTATTTGATTATTTTGATGCACAGAATTAACATTGATTGTCTGAGACTTGAAAGATAAACAACTGAACACTAAAAGAAGAAAGGAAGATTTTATTCATCAAAAAGCCTTAATAAAGTACATATACATCAGAAAGAGTCAAA
>JANHAO010024568.1:0-11588 GCA_026873985.1 Saraca asoca
ATAAAATCAAAGTAAAGACACTAAGAAAACACAAAATACTATCAACAAAATGGACCAAAACTACCTTATTTTTATGCCCTTTTTTTCCATTTATCATAAGTCTAGAGACCAAAGCAAATTCTGTGCTTACCACAATGAGGCTAGACACACCACCTCAAAATGTCAAGCATTAAAAGATGCCATTGAAGACCTCATCAGAAGAGGCCAATTACAGGATTACGTGGTAAAACCTTCAGAGCAGCAAACTCAACGAACCGTTGAAAGAAAACCTAAACCCTCCATCAAAACCATATTCTGGCTTTGTAGCTTTATCTAGAAATCAATAAATTTCACAATTATTATACAAATGACCTGGTAGAATGTCATACATTACCGATTGGTCAAAACTAGAAGCACTGCATAACCAGCCAATGAGTTTTCACGCCGTCAACCTTAAGATTCATCTGGGGGGTGAGAAGGCATGAGGCCTACCTCGTCGATACTTCAAGAGCAAACCATATACATCACGCTGGGAACAAGGGTACAAATTCCCCAACCACTGAGCAATGAGCTTGCTATTTTGCTGAGTAACGAGCTTGCTATAGGGTTGAGCAATGAGCTTATTGTCACAAGCTTGCTATGAGACTGAGCATCGGGCTTGCTACCTCACTGAGCAATAGGCTTCTGCCCCACTAAGCAATAGGCTTGTTGTGAAACTGAGCAACGAGCTTGTTGTGGTACGGATGCATGACCTCACTTGGCGACGAGCTATCACCTCACCATAACAAAACAAGATCGAGGTGAGACATCCCCAGAGCCTATCTCAGTGATGCACTCAAACTTAATGATAGGCCATTGGCCCACTATAGTATAAGAATGCTAAAACAAAATCGTTGCAACTTTCATGCAACTGAGTACCCACAGTTAGCATACGGATAGGAAATCGTAGCTCTCATGCGGTCAAATTCTCATGGCTCAAACGAAATCTCTTAGGCGCAGCTTGCATGCAACCCCACTCTTACTCACAACAAATTAAGCAATCGAAAAGTTAAAGCATGACTAATTGGTCAGAAAGAGATGTTATTAATCATCAAAAATTGACATACAATGATGCACGAAGCATCCGGTACAACATTTAAAGAGAGAAAAGCTCATATAGTGAAAAGACCTCACTCAACAAGGCAAAATTACATCAGAAGAAGAAATACAGAAACAAAGGCAAGAAGCTTAAGGGCCTGGCACTACCATTCCTACAAAGAAAGCAGAAAGCCAGTTACAGGTCAGTGAGCTCTCACCTGTAGGAAGGACAGCAACCTCCAATTGCTCTTGCTTATATTCCTCTGACACATCCACCTGAGCCAGATCCAAAACAACTCAAAAAGCCATAAGAAACTGGCTAGATGAGAGGCAGCTCACAAGCAATGTCGGGAAGAAATAATCTAAGATCTGCACAAGACTCTCTAGGAGCCTACCAAACAAATCCTGCAGTGAAGCCACATGCAATAGGCTATCGATGCCTCTTGACACTCTGTAATAGACTATCCATGCCTCGACAAGCTTCACCAGAAGCCAAGGCACCAAAAACACAGGGGGTTCTTCAGCCTCTTCCATCAAACTCTCCTACAGCAAAAAAGAGTAAAACCCCACAAGTATAAAAAGACCAACTCAGTCCACTAAAAAATCCAGAAGACATCTAGCCAATCTCAATCTAATGACCTAGATTCAACGAAAATGCCACGCCCATGGCCAAAAACCATGAACAGAAGAAAGTATGGTCTGAAGCAGAAAGAAAAGATTGAAAAGAGGTCTGAAAAGACCACTCAGTCAGACAAGAAGTTTGACTAATCGAATGGGCAAAGCCTCAAAAAAATCACAACTCCCAGTCCACAAAGCAAACTAAGAGTTGGGGGCTTATGTTATAACTGAAAATCGACCTCACTCGAAATGGGCCAACGATACAGCAACAACCAAAATTCACCAAGTGCTCAACAGGTGCGCGAAGTCTCAAATGGTGAGTTCAGAGGGCTGCCCGGGCTTGTGTGGAAGATCTTGTTCACTCCCTAACCTTGTCCTTGCCCTGGCAGTCCTAAGGGGCGTTAGCAACCTAGCCAGAACTGAACACCCTCGAATGGTTTCGTGAAGAATCATCAAGCAAACTCAAGATGAGTCAACACTGCATCCATCTGGCCCCCACTTGAAGGGCTATCCCACGCTCGCAAGGCAAGATGCCCTAACAAGTCCAAGCTAAGAATCTCAACTTAGGAAAATAGACATCTCACACACCAAGGTGAGACCAGGTCACATGCACGTGAATTAGCTTACATCCGACAAGAAGGGCCCACCCCACAGAAGATAATCTATAATAGTCAAATAAGCAAGATATTGTCCAATCTTTTTTATCTTGTACTTTAGATATTTAGTGTAACATATTTACTACGTATAAATTTACTATTGTGACCCTCCTTCTTCTATAAATAGGAACACTCTGTTAGCATAATGGGAAGCCGAATCCTATAAATAAAAATCCTGCTAAAATCAATTCTAAAAGCTTAATAAAGTCTCCACTACGGACATAAGGTCTGGTACCGCCTGAATTTAGGCGAACCACATTAAAACCTTGCCCGTCTCCCTTCTTCCTCTTGACCATCTGTATCATCGCTTCTCTTCTCAACACGAAAAATAGCTTGGTAAGAGAACTGATCTCCTGTTGGCAAGAATTAGGTCCCGAACCAAATTCCACTGTCAACACCATGCATGTTCACAATTAATTTATATACAAGCTTCTATAAGCTTAATTGAATTAAAACTCCTTTTAATTCAAATATAATTTCTCCAAATTATTCAAACAAATTTATAGATTAAGATTGGCTTTTAGCAAAGCATCATGACCACCCAAATGCCAAGAATAAATTTGTAGAAAACAAAACCTATAATGACAAGGTGTTAATATGTAATTCAATCCCTTCATCTCTTGATATTCAAATTAGACTTAAAGTCTAGTGCAAGTGTCAACCTTATAAAAGTCCAATATGTGTTGTATGTTTGACCATACACTATCTTACAATCATTCATACATGAAACTCCTATTATTTATCAATCAATGCATAGGCCTATGATTTTGATCATAGCACAAATATCAAGATATCTTTAAAATATCTTCCCTTTATTACCAAGAAGGATGAATTCCATATTGATCAATTACTATCTTCATGTACTTTGTGATGTACCCAAAATTATTCGTATCTACTCTTTTAGAGCACAAGCATAAAATAAAAATAAAGTACACAACTCTATACAAAAAGATATTATGTTGATTTCAAGTTTAAGGATCATTTTCACCAGCATTCACTTGAGAACTTCATTGGCACATGGTAACAATTTATATGGTTTCTCATGGTGGGTTGATCTAGTCATATATTCCATAACATATACTCATATGTTTATCTAGATATCTCTACATCAAATAGTGTATAAGATCACTACATTCTTCCAAAGAATGTGACATAACATATGTTGGTTTACTCATGAATAATTGATATCAAGTTTTCTTAATTATTTCACAACCAGGAATATTTAGAAATTATAATTATTTATACAAATTATCTCATAATTACAATCTTCATTATTTATTTGTACAAAATTATATTTTCAAAGATTTGATCCAAGATAGTATATATATAACAAATATATATATATGTATATATATATATATATATATTTAAGAGTAAATTAACAAAAAGGCCAAAACATAATATTTTGTTAATATACTAAGACATGTAGTATCCATGTCATTACAATAATTGTCTCTAGGATATTTTTATACTAACAATCACTCACTTAACCTAGAGTCAATCACTCTTATATCTAATACCAGTTCTTTGTAAATGACATTCTAGTTTGTACTGGGATAGAGCCTTAACAAGGGGATCAACTACATTATCATCTATGGTAATCTATTCTATTCTTGTTTTATTGTGCTTTATGATCTCTCTGATCAAATAGTAACATCTCATAATATGCTTTGATCTTTGATGAGACCTCAGTTCCTTAGCTCTTACTATGGCTCATTTGTAATCATAATAAATTTCTATAGGATTAACAATATTAAGAACCACCCCTAGTTCAATGATGAACTTCTATATCTTAATAGCTTCCTTTGCTACTTTTGAAGCAACAATATACTCAGCTTCAATTGTAGAATCTATTGTGGTATCTTACTTGAAACTTTTCCAACATGCCGCACCTTTAGTAAGAGCGAGAACAAATCCTGAGTGTGATTTGTAATCATCCTAATCTACCTAAAAGCTTGCATTTGTGAAACCTCTAATTCTCAAATCAAGGTCTTCTCTATATATAACAAACATTTCCTTAGGTCTTCTAAAGTAACTAAGGACAGTCTTGATTGCACTTTAGTGATTTTCACCTAGATTGGCCTAATATCTACTAGTCACACATAATGCATAAAAGACATTTGGTTGTATACATAGCATGGCATACACGATTGATCCTATTATTGATGCGTAAGGAAACTCAGTCAAACTTGTCATCTTTTGTCTTAAAACACTACTTCCTAGACAAGTGAACATCATGAGAAATTGGTAAGAATCCCTTCTTAAACCTATCCATGCTAAACCTCTTTAGCATCTTGTCTATGTACATGGATTAGGAGAGCCCAAGCAATCTTTTAGATCTATCTTTATAGATCTACATATGTAAAATGAAGCCTTTTTCTCCTAAATCCTTCACGAAGAATGTCTTGGATAATCATAACTTAACAAATTATAACATGGGAATGTTGTTTCCTATAAGTAGCATGTCATCTACATATAATAATAAAAACACTACTGTACTCCCACTAACCTTCTTGTACACATGTGGTTCATCAACGTTCTTGATGAAGTTAAACAATTTGAATACTTCATCAAAACTGATGTTCTAACTCCATGAAGCTTACTTTAGTCCATAAATGGACCTCTTTAGCTTGCATACCTTGTGGGGTTCAGTCTTAGAGACAAAGCCCTCAGGTTGTTTCATATATACATTTTCTTTCTTGTTTCTATTAAGGAAAGTTGTTTTGACATCCATTTGCCAAATTTCATAGTCATAGTATGTGTATGTTGCAAGTAATATCCTAATGAACTTCAACATGGTAACTGGTAAAAAGGTTTCCTCATAGTCAACTCCTTAAACTTTTCTATATCCTTTTGCAACCAACTTAGCCTTTTAGGTTTGTATCTTGTCATTTGTATCTTTCTTTCACTTAAAGACCCATTTGTACTCAATGGGTTTTATTCCTTTAGGTGTAGTGACCATGTCTCACACTTGATTCTCATGTATTGAATAAATTTTAGATTTCATGGCATCTTGCCACTTCAAGGAATCAATACCTAATATTGCTTCATAGTAACTAGTAGGCTTATTGTCATTCTCTTTTGTAAAGAGAAAACCATATCTTTTAAGTTAATGATGTTTCCTACTAGATCTCTAGAGTACATGTGTACTTTAAGTTTGATTACTTATCTCTACTCCTTGAGATACTAGATTAGGCTCATCCTCGATCATATGATCTATGTCTTTTTCTGGCTCTTGTACTTTTTCAAGTTCTACTTTACTCCTACCAGCCTTTTCAAGGATAAACTCCTTTTCTCATAAGGTAGTATTTGTTGAGATAAACACCTTTTGCTCCACAAGATAGTAAAAGTAGTGACCCTTCATTTCTTCAAGGTATCCCATAAATAAACATCTATCAGTCTTAGATCCCAACTTATCTGTAACACCCCGAATTTTCAAAAATTAATTTTGGCAGTAAAATAGCATTAAAAATTCAAAAAATGGGGAATTTAAAATTTTTGAAAATTCTAAAACTGTATATTTTGAGACACAAAGTGTCTAAATATGATAGAAATAGATTATATGAATTTAAGGAATCTTTAGAAAATTTAAATTTCCAATTTGAATGCTTATAGAGCAAAATTCATGTTATCGGGAAGTTAATTTCTAAAAAACTTTAGTAGGATTGAAACTAGGGCTATGATTTCCCAGTGAGTGTAAAATTATAGTTATTATGAAGGTAATTAGCTTAGTTAATTTGTGTTAAAATTTCATGGCCACCAACGATTAGTGAAAATGTCAAATTCAGACTTTAAATTTAGAAGATAGGAAAGTTTATTAAGAAGGACAAATCAAAGGTTTAAGTTAACTTTTTCTTTTCCTAAATTACCCCTCTTTAGTTGATTTCCCTTTCTTTTTCTTTCGCCTCACCCAGTTGCTTCATGCAAATATACACACACTCCAAATCACACTCTCCTTATCTCTCTACCACTTTCTTTCTCTCTCTTTAGGTAGGCCTTTGTTCATCCATGTTATTTCCTATTATTTTATAGTTGATCCTCTCTTATTCCTCTTTAAATTGATACCAAGATCTTACTAATTTATGGAGAAAATTTTGAGTTATGAATTTTTAAAATTCACAGTCACTATTCATGATATTGTTCAACTTATGAATCAACTTGATTTTTCTGGTGTTTTAGACCTTGAATCTATTAGATATAGCTTGTTTTGTTGCCTTAGAACTATAATCTAATTATATATGATTGGTTGAAGATAGAAAACCTTGGAAAAATTTGAAAGTGAATATCCTCTTCCTTTTGTTCTTGAAAAAGTATAGAAGTTTTTATAAAGCTAGTTGTGATTTCTTGTTTCAGCTATCAAGGTGAGTAATTCTTACCTTTCTTGGGAAACATAATTCATTTGTTGTTTGTGATTTGTTGAATAATGATGTAAGTTGAAGGAAATGGATATTTATGATCTTGTGGTAAAGCTTGAGTTTGAATGGATGGGTTGATATAATGGTTAGATCTCTATTGGAATAGCTTAGTTTTATTCATGTTTAAGTGTCCAAAATGTGTTATGTTGAATTCCCATGAAGTGGTTTAGGATTGTAAGTTATTTCCCCTACTTTTTTGCTATTGTCATGTAAATATCAGCTTATCCGAGTCAAATCAAAGTTTTTGAATTGGATTCATAATCATGCTCACAGGAACTCAGTCATTTTATTCTTACAATCTAAATCAGAATTTGAACTAGATTTCTATGATTCAAATTGAATCTTCCTAACCTGTTTTTCAATCCTAATCATGATCCTGATCACATTTGTAGTTGGACTTCCTGAATGGTTGCACATTTGGTGAGTAGACTTGTATTTTTAACTGATTTCCCTCGAGTTGAATCGAATCTTTCACACCTGAACCTCTCAATCCTAATCATGATTCTACTCAAATTTCATCCATGATCATGCTCGTGATTTTGATTGCACCTCTAAATTTTGCATTCCTTTTAACCCAGAAATTTACTTTCTCCTAAGAAATTCTCAAATTCCTTTTGGACTAATCTCATATGAACCCTAACTAATTTAAGTACAATAATTTAGAAACCCTAAGAGAATAACTCATAAACCAATATTAATGAATACAATTATTATGTAAACATAATCTTATGATAGCAATTTTGACAATTGTCATGGTAATGAAATTGAAATATGTAATTAGGAAGGTATTGAAATTCATGATCTGTGTGATTGAAATTTTCAGATTAAATACAAAGGTGGAATTTGATCATCAAATTGATGATATCATTATAGTTTTAAGAATGTCATCATAAGACATAAAGTGAACTGTAATTAATGATGATGAAATATGATTGATAATTGTGGAATAGTAATTGATGATAATAAGATGTGTTTGATAAGATAGATAAGCAAAATGAATCGGATCTTAGATCTGTGCATTCTAATATGGAGAATGGTATAAAGTAAAGGCCTGGAGGGATATGGTTAGGCTTGTGCAGGATAAGGTTGGCATAGAGTAATAAGGAGATTTATGATTGTTATTTATTATTGTTTATCTGAATTGTTAACTTAGAAAATCTAGAAATGTGATTTAATGTGACTTAACCATATGTTGAAATTAATGATAACTTGAAGCCATGAGAATCCATGATTCATTACAATGTATTATGGATGATGTGATCCAAAAATATGTAAAGGTGAGTTTTTCAGAAACTCAATGGCTTGATTAGAGAACCTGGTATATAAATATGAATTAATTAGATAATTATGATGTGTGTGTGTATATGTATTAATTATTATTAGAAGAGTTCATAAGTTTGGTAGGGATTATTTCACTGGGCCCTATACTCATTCTTTTGTGCATATTTTTTTTCTAGATTCTCAAGATATAGCAACTAAACCTACTTCTAAAAAGTAAGATGGATAATAAGCCCATCGAGATAACTGCTGGCACCTTCACCACTACTATAGATAGTCCGCTTGGCATATATGAGATTGAAGTGCATTATATAGTTATTCTAAAACTAACAAGCTATGAAGTTCTCCATGAGGTGGAGATCATTCCTCTACAACCCTTAAATGTATTATTAATGGTGACCCTAGGATGGTTTGATCCTTAAGGATCTTCCATCTATGTTCTTTTTGCTAACCTTTTGAAATTGTATATAGCATGGCCATAGGATCCTTGAGGATATAGTTAGTCTAACTTATACTTTTGGTCCTTTTTATATTATAGGTTAAACTAACTTTTGTTTTACTTGTCCTCAAAAAGAATATATGGGGTGTTGAAGAAGAATGACTTATGAAACTGGCTAGTGAAATGTATGTAGGTTTTAGGTGGTTGTTAGAAACTTGGAAAACTATTATTAAATGGGCACGTGCCTTAATGGGCAATGTCCTAGTACATTATTTCAAATATGTATATTTATATATGTATTTTAATGAATCACTTTTCTTTCCTATAAGTTTGTTGTTTTACAACCATGCAAAAGAACCAAATTAAAAATGTTTAGGAATTATTGAAGCAAGCAAGAATAAAGATATATGATAAACAAGTAGGGTGATTTCAATTGAGAGATTAATATTCACACCAGTCATGGCCAAGAATTCAAGTCATGAGATATTTGTTATCAAAGAAATGGTTTAGGTTAACCTTGTGAAAGAAATGTATAGTGGTGGTGGTTTCATCAAATGTTAATAGGAACAGTAACAATAGCACGTGTACACCTGAGAACACGTATTGCTAATACCATTCCCCATTAAACTTGTGAAATATGTGTCCATGTCTACAGCGTTAGATTGAAACTTATGCAATGCTTAAGAATCTGATTAATTTTGTAACGTAGATTATGGTGAGAACAAGAAGGCAAAAAGGCCAAGAGTTTGAGATGAAATAGTCCACACCGTGAAGTTAAAGATAACCTTGAAGTCCTTCCACGGGCAAAAAATCTAGTTCAGCAAGCAATGAGTCACTTGGTACATGTATTGGCATAAAATCAAAATAGAGACCAAAATAGAGAGCTAAATAGAAATTGCTAAAGTGAAAAAGAACAAACTCTTCCTGCTAGGAATGAGCAAGAGAGTAAGTTAGGAATTTGCATTAATTCCTAAAACTAAAGCCATCTTGATATAGGGAATAGATTCTTTAGTAGACTTATATCAATTTCTAGACCAAATTGAAAGGTATGGAAAGATGTTGTAATGCTCAAAACCCTTACTAATAGAATTGGTAGGGTATCTGTTGGATGATTTGGCATATTACTGGTATGTGAGGACTATTGAAGGATGAGCTATTGATGCAAAACCATTGACTTGGGTGATGTTCTAAGAAGTTTTTATTGATAGATTCCTTCCTCCTAGTGTCTGACAAGTGAATTCTTGGAAGTTTAAAAACATGAGACAAGAGAATATGTCTATGAGTGAGTATGATGTCCAATTCACTCGACTCTCCTGGTATGCTACCCATTTGATCCCTAATGAGGCTATGAAGGTGGAAAGATTCACACAAGGGCTTAAAGACTACTATTTAACCATGTCAAAGTTGATCCAGACACAACATATCAGCAAGCCATGAATCAAGCTTTGTAAATGGAGTTGATGTCCAAAAAGCATTGTGAGAGGGACATGTCTTCCAATAGTAAGAAAAGACTCTGAACTAAGGAAACTAATGTTGTTCTGAGTGGGAGACCAACTCCAAATCATGGAGCACCACCTAGTGGCTAGAGAAGAAATTTTTGAGATCACCTCAACTGCAAAATCCATCTGTAAGAATAAATACAAGAGGCCAGTCAGTTTTGACTCTTTATATTCCTTATTATGGGAGGAATATATCCATATCCTAGAGTCAAGGAAATTTCAATGCTAATGCATCCCAATTTAAGATTTGTAGCATAAATCATTTTGGAGCATGCAGTAGAAATTTGATAAGATGTTTTTTATGCGATCAATTCGATCATAGAGCAAGGGAATGTCCTATGAACATGAGTACGGCTGGATACGACATGAATTACATAGCCATACCTCATAATCAACCAGCAACCTAAACTGTAGTTTTAGTGGGGGCACCAACAACATCCGATAGGAGTAACAAAAAATGAAACTGAGGGAGAAACCCCAATGAAACCATGGCAAGGGTTTATAATCTTGCCAGATAAGAGGCCTAATCATCAAATGTTATTGTCTCTGGTAAATTAAAATTACATGACTTACAAGCTCAAGTATTGTTTGATCTTGGAGCTACTCACTTGTTCATCATAAAAAAAATTATTATGTTGCTAAATGAATCCAGTGAATCGATGGAGTCACTATTAATAGTAATGACTCCAGTTGGTAAGACTTTTCTAGCTGATTGTTTGTTCAAAAATTGTGTTATGACAATAAGGGATAAACAGGTATTTGCAAACCTAGTTGTATTAGATATGGTTGACTATGACATAATTCTAGGTATGGATTGGCTATCTCAGCACTATGCATGCATGAATTGTTTTGATAAGATGGTTAATTTTCACATCGCTGAATCTTCTCTTATAGTGTTTTATAGGTTGTTTGGTATTCAGGATAGTAGAGATAGGATAGGATAATTTATCCTTTCCTACCTTTATCTGGCGTTTGGGGAACCAACAGGATAGGAATATCCTATTAGATTTGTTATCCTATCCAAGGCCCTTAGTTAAAATTGTTATCCCATGGTGTATGCTGGGATAAAATTAGACCAGATAGGATAAGGGCTCGTTTTCCCCTCATTACCCCCGCTACCCTCGACGCGATTGAAGCCCACCTTCGTCTTAGTTGTTGCTCATCTCACTTGTCGATTCTTCAGTGACGAAGATATGTGATATGGGTTCCTGCAAAGGTTAGCGACGAAGGTCTTAGATCTGGGATCTGGGTTATTGCAAAGAATTTTGAGTGAAAAGTCGGTGTAAGTCCCATAACCCTAAATTATCCCCGATTTGGGTTGCCAAGGTTTTGATTTGTTTCTATTTTAGGGTCTTTTCTTTTTTGATTTCTTTAGTCAGCATTTTTCTGTATCAACCTTCATGGAAGATGGTTATGGAAATATAGAAATACACGGCTTCTTTTCCATCTTAGACAACATTCCTTAGATCAGACAAACCTAGGTTTCATTCTTTTTCTCAGTAATTTCTTATACTAGTTTCAATTCTTATATAGTATATGTTCTTATGACTAAAAACTTTTGATTATTTCTTTGAACCTTGTGAGGTGGGTGAGTTGGCCAAGTCATTCCTTTGGGAACCATTTTTCC